>CAJNDS010002646.1:232500-240000 GCA_905221605.1 Symbiodinium natans
GGAAGAGCCCCCATACAGCGAGAGACCCAAGAGTAACCTTGGAATTTATCCTTTCCTACAACGTCAAACAAGGGCTTACAAGTAGGGTTGAGGCTTTGCCAAGCAGGCGTTTAAGATCCCCCATCTCCGCAGCAAGAGCCCTAAACCCTAAACCCTCAACCCTCAAACGTCAAACCCTAATCCCTAAGCCCTAAACTCTAAACCCTGAAACCCGAAAACCCTAAACCCTAAACCCTTAAGCAGTCAACCCTTCTTGGAGGTTCAGGGGTAGCTATTATAAGCAGAGTGGCTAGAAACCCTGAACCCTCAACCCCAGACCCTGAACCTCTAAACCCGAAAGCCTACAGAAAGGACGCCTCAAAACCTAAACCCTTCTGAAACAACAAACTGCTTGAACTGACCAGCCGTCGTTCCTGTTCGAAAACGGGGGTTTACGAAAATAGCGGACCCCTAAAATGGACTCCCAAATAGTACGATTCCCTTATCACAAGGCCCCCCAATAAGGTTCCCTAACCCCCAAAACCCTAAAACCCTAAACGCAAAACCCTAAACCCTAAACCCTAAACCCCAAACCCCAAACCCCAAACCCTAAACCCTAAACCCTAAACCCCCAATTTCGTAAACCCCCAGGAAAACCCCACACCCAAACCTCCGGCAACAACAGCAATGCCAGGAACACTGGCAAGGGCGAGCTCGACCCGCCCCTTGGCAACTGAAAGGTTTAGGGTTTAGGGTTCAGGGTTCAGGGTTTAGGGTTTAGGGTTTAGGGTTTAGGGTGTAGGGCTTGGGTACAGGGTTTAGACAGGAGCGCTATCGTGACGCACAGGCAGTGCGACCGTAAACCCCTGAAACCCTAAATTCCTATCAAAAGCCCCTAAACCCCTAAATCCTAAATCCTGAACCCTGAGCCCTAAACCCGAAACCCTAAACCCCAAAACCCTAAAGCCTAAACACTGTAAGCTCCTTTGCAAATTCTGGATGGTTTCCTTCAGCCTGATGCGCCACAGAGGCTGGTGGCGTCGTCGTCCATCGACGACTACTTCCACCGCGAGGTTGTGTAGGGCTTTAGTGGCTTAGGGGGTTTGGGTTTTGGGGTTTTTGGGTTTTAGGGTTTTAGGGGTTTTAGGGGTTTTAGGGGTTTTAGGGGTTTTAGGGGTTTTAGGGTTTTAGGGGTTTTAGGGGTTTTAGGGGTTTTAGGGGTTTTAGGGGTTTTAGGGGTTTTAGGGGTTTAGGGTTTTAGGGTTTTAGGGTTTTAGGGTTGTAGGGTTTTAGGGTTGTAGGGTTTTAGGGTTTTAGGGTTTTAGGGTTTTTAGGGTTTTTGGGTTTTTGGTTTTTTTTTTTGGTTTTTTCGGTTTTTGGGTTTTAGGGTTGAAGGGCTGCCCTGGTACCCGAGAAGCTGACACGAGGTTTAGGGCGCAGGGTTTTGGGGTTTCTGGAGACCTCTGTTGTGGTTAAGGGTTTAGGGTTTAGGGTTTAGGGTTTAGGGGTTTAGGGTTTAGGGTTTAGGAACTCGCGCTGAGTGGTCTTGTGGATTTCTGAGCCTGTGTCGCCCTCGACAGTCTCGCATCTACACGGAAAGGCTCCAACGATTTTTATTACCCTTACATAATCTTTTTGAAGCCATAAAGAATCCATTTTGTACAGGGCCCCCAAACCTACCCAGTCTAGGCGCAGAGAGTCAGTTCTCTGACTTGTGGTTTGAGGGTCCCAGTTACCCAAGAAACGCCCCCCTAAGTTAGAGAGAACTACCTGCCTGTCCACAACCTCCCCTGAGCCCATCTAAGGCTAGTGTCATGGCCACCCTAAACCCTAAACCCTAAACCCTTAACCCTTAACCCTTAACCCTAAACCCTAAACCCGATCTGGTCCCTTACCTACCTCCAAAGGGTTCCGAAGTATGGGGCCCTTGGGTTGTATTGGGTATATAAGGGTATGTAAGGGGTCCCCCTGTAAAGGGCCCATGTCAAGAGACCGGGAAACGACCCATAGATAGTTTAAGGTCCATTCCTTGGTCAAGGGGTGTTGGGGCCCTAATCCCTACACTCTAAACCCTCTTGTGGTTTATTGCACTTTTGGTGTATGTTCCTCTTTGGGCTTATCCGCCGTTCTCCACATCCGGGCCTAAGATTTAGTGTGTCGAGGTTGAGCTTAGGGCTTACGGCTAGGGCTAAGGGGCTAAGGGCTCAGGGTTTGCGGTGTAGGGGTTTAGGGCCAGTTTAGGGGCCGAGATACAAGCTCTTGGTGCACTGTTTTTTCAACTCCGGTGCGCACACACACTCGAGCTTCCAACCTAGCTGAAGGAAGGGATCTTCCTCCAGTCCTTTGGAGATTCCGTACTACATTTTCTAGGCATCATGCAGGTGCGAAACTAAATGCCAGTAGCATCCGAACTGTTGCACTGGTGCCCAGAATGACCAATTTCGGTTAAGTGGGCGCCCATATTGTTCGCCAATGAGACCTGCACCCAGAGACTCCAATTCTCCTTGATTACGGATATTCCTTAAACCATGGAAGGAACGCCCTTATATTTTAAGGGATATTCCTCAATCAAGGGGTATTGGAGTCCCTGGGCAGTTCCTATTTCTTATTTGAGCTTTTTCCGAAGCTCTGAAGCAAGCCGCCATGGCACTGAACTTCGTGGTGCTGCCGTCGCAGCCATCCAGGCTGTCAGTGGTCCCTGCTCAAGGACGGCTTCCTACAAACCCTAAACCCCAAACCCTAAAGCCTAAACCCTAAACCCTAAACGGTAAACGGCCCTACACCCCTAGACCCTTAGGGTTTACGGTTCTTAGGGTTAACCTACTATTTGCGTAAGAACCGCAAAAGAATAAAAAAATAGTAATCCCTATATTGCCCTTAATGAGGAAAATATTTTTTATTTTTCAGGGGCTCTTAAGCAATTAGTAGTAACGGTTCAGGCCTAGGGAGCTCCAGAGAGGATGCGGGGGGTCGCCTAGGCTTGGGATGCTAAAGCATGTCGGAGAACTGCTTTAGGGCCGTTTAGGGTTTAGGGTTTCGGGTTTGGGGTTTAGGGTTTGTGGTTTGGGGTTTGGCGTTTGGGGTTTAAGGTTTGGAGGGTTTTGGGTTGGGGATTTGTGGCCGTTTAGGGTTTAAGATTCAAGGTTTAAAATGTAAGGTTTACAAATAGCTCCTTCGAGACCTCGAAGTACATCGCGGGAATTGGGCCATTGCCGCTCCAGGTGCGTGATCGACAGCATCTATGTATGGCGCTTCGTTTGTCATGAGTACTTCTGAGGGCCAATTGTCTGGGAATGACGCGGCGATGATGCTGTCAATCATGTTGGGGTTGCCGGTTTCCGAGCACAGTAGTACCCGGTACCCTTGTTGGGGGTTCCACTCATAAGGGCATACAATGCATGACCCTACTATACGAAATATCCATGTAGGCTCCTGTGATACACCCCCCCCCCCCTGCAGAAGGATCATGAACGCCACGCTTGTAGTTCGACTGTTTCGGAAGAAGCGACCACCCCCCACTCTACTTTCGAGTTCCTCCCAAACCCTAAACCCTAAACCCTAAACCCTAAACCCTAAACCCTAAACCCTAAACCCTGAACCCTACACCATAAACCCTAAACCCTAAACCCTAAACCCTGAACCCTAAAACCTGAACCCTAAACCTTAAACCCTAAACCCTAAACCCGAAACCCTAAACCTGGAGAGGAGAAGTGTCGGCGCCTCCTCCGCCACAAGGAGGCCAAGCTCGCGCCACCCCTTCGCGGCCGCGCGCCGCGCAGCTGGCCCTTCCCGCCGCTGTGGTGGCAGTGCTGGCGCGGAGGACTAGCAAGCCCTGGCGCCGTGCCCTGGGCGGAGATGGGCTTACTTGGAGGTTCATTTGGGTGGTTGTAAGGAGACTAATATCCCTATGTCAGGCACTTACAACCCTACCTTCAACTACCCATGAACCTCCACGTAGGGTTGCGTGGTTTCGGTTTTTAGGATTGGTGGTCCCAAGAGCCCAATATCCCTTACTTAAGGAATATGCCTTAATCCAGGTTTCTTTTTTAGTTCTGGTGTACTTGGAGGTTCACGGGTAGTTTTCAGTAGGGTTATAAGTGCCCTAAACACGGTTGTGCGTTCCCATACTTATAACCCTACTTATAGCTGCCCATGAACCTCCAGAGGGGCACCCTAAACCCCAAACCCTAAACCCGAAACCCTTCTTTGGATTTTTAAGAGTTTCGGGCATCAGGCCGCGCCGGGCGCGTGGCCCGGGCGGCTGCCGCGGCACCGACCCTGGCGCCGCCCGAGCTGTCGGAGGAGCGGAAGCAGATCCAGGCCCGCCTCGCTTAGGGTTTAGGGTTTAGGGTTTAGGGTTTAAGGTTGAGGGTTTAGGGTTTAGGGTTGAGGGTTTAGGGTTTAGGGTTGAGGCTTTAGGGTTTAGGGTTTAGGGCCCGACTCGCCCGAAGCCAAAGGTATACTTGGAGGTTGATGGTACTTACTAACCAATTATAACTGTACTTATAGCCCTACTTCTAAAACCCCCAAAGGGCCTTATAGGGGTTATCCCAATTATCAGTAGGGTTATAAGCCCAGTTCTAACACCCCTAAAGGGCCTTATAGGGGTTATCCCAATTAGAAGTAGGGTTATAAGCCCACTTCTAAGTGGTTAGTACTACAAGGGCCTGTTTCGAGGCGATTAGGACTACGCAGCTACATTAAGGTACGTACAGAGTCCCTTCCCAAACCGTTAACCCTAAACCCTGCACCCTAAACCATAAACCCTAAACCCTACACCCTAAACCGTAAACCCCAAACCTCCTAGGGTTTAGGGTTTAGGGTTTAGGGTTTAGGGCAATTCAAGCTTCGGTTTTTCGTACCTGGGCCTACTGTAGGATCATAAATTTGCAGGAGCCCCCTGAAGGGGAGCTTACTTTGTAGATCCTCCCAAAAGAAAGCCTCGAGACTAAGCCCGAAAACCCCAAACCGCCAATGCTCTCTGCCTGTGTGTAGATGTTGCCCTAAACCCTAAACCCTAAACCCCAACCCCAAACCCCAAACCCCAAACCCTAAACCCTAAACCCTAAACCCTAAACCCTAAACCCCTTAAACCATCAGCGCGCGTGCGCATGCGCGCAGGCGCTCCTGAACAAATGGCGGGCGGACGACGAGGAGGCCTGGCAGAGCCTGGTGCCTCGGTAGGTTGACTATGGTTGGCTGGCTTCTGGGGGTTCAGGGCTCAAACCCTAAACCCTAAACCCTAAACCCTAAACCCTAAACCCTAAACCCTAAACCCTAAACCCTAAACCCTAAACCCTAAACCCTAAACCCTAAACCCTAAACCCTAAACCCTAAACCCTTTCTCGTTTGGGATCCGTTTTCTGTGAGTTCATCACTGTCTTAAGCCTCTCTGCTTGCCGCTTGGAGTTTAGGAGGCACGCGTTTCTAGTGTCTCAGGTTCCAGATAGACCTTAAACTCTAAACCCTAAAGCCTAAAGCCTAAAGCCTAAAGCCTAAAGCCTAAAGCCTAAAGCCTAAACCCTAAAGCCTAAAGCCGAAACCCTAAACCTAAACCCTAAAACCTAAACCCTAAACCCTAAACCCTAAACCCTAAACCCTAAACCCTAAACCCTAAACCCTAAACCCTAAACCCTAAACCCTGGACCCTAAACCGAGGCGTTGACCGCGTTCCTCTACGTCTTCTCCGTCGCCGCTGTGCACCTGTCTGCCGGCAGTTGGCCTGCTGTCATACTGCTCGCCTTCTCGCTGGTGCGTAGCTTCATCGCGGCCTGGATCAGGTTTAGGGTTAAGGGTTTAGGGTTTAGGGTTTAGGGTTCAGGGTTCAGGGTTTAGCCCAATCCAATAAGTTCCCAAGCAACACGCGCTAATCAAGATCCAGTGCTTAGGGTTTGGGGTGACGCTTGCAGGTCTTCCATGACGCGGCGCACTCCTCGTTCTTCGAGCGGGCGGAAGACAACAAGCTGCTCCCTGGATGCCCTCCACCCTAAACCCCAAAACCTAAACCCCAAACCGTACACCCTACACGCTAAACCCTAAACCCTGTCTCAGCACATGAGTCGATCTGGCCCGCACTCTACAGACCCTAAACCCTAGCTCCTCCAGACAGCTCCTCCAGACACTCAAACCTAAATCCTAAACCCCAAGCCCCAAACCCTAAACCCTAAATCCTAGACCCGAACACTCTTAACCACCCAAAGCCCCAACACCCTTAACCCCCCAAACCCTAGCTATCACCCTTGAACCTCCTAAACCCTAACACCCTCAACCCCTAAAGCTTCTCCATCCCTACGCATAGCTCTCGCAGAGGTGTGGGGTGTTTCGGGAGGGGGGTAGAGGGGGGGGAGGGGGGGGGGGGGAGAGGGGGGGGGAGGGGGGGAGGGGGGGAGGGGGAAGCCCCCCCCCCAAAGGCCTCGCACGGTCTGTGGTTCATGGGTTTAGACCCCCTTGGTCCATTGGTTCACGGTGGGTTTAGAGTTTAGGGTTCCAGGTTTGGTGTATATAATGGTAGGTTTATGGTTTCCCTCTCCCCCCTGTGGTTCGTGCTGGGCTTACGGTTCAGGGTTAAAGCGGTTAAGGTTTCGGATTTACCCTTCTCCCCGTTCATTGGCGGGTTTAGGTTTTAGGGGGGTTTGGGGTTTAGGTTGAGGGCTTTTCTCTGTGGTCCGTGGTGTTTTTAGGGTTTGGGGGGGATATCATGGGGCGAGGGGGGGGGGTCGATTACGCGGAACGCGGGTGCATACAAGGATTCCCCTCACCCTAAACCTAAACCCTAAACCCTAAACCCCAAACCCTAAACCCCAGTTCCAACTGTGTCTGGGGTTAATGCAGACCGGGGGCAGTTATTTGTAGGGTTATAAGCACCCCAAATAAGGTTCTAAGTAGGGTTACTTATAACCCTACTTTTACCTGCCCATGAACCTCCAAAAGCAACCATCCAGATCCTTTAAGGCACCGGTGGAACCCTAACCCTAAACCCTAAACCCTAAACCCTAAACCCTAAACCCTAAACCCTAAACCCTAAACCCTAAACCCTAAACCCTAAACCCTAAATCCTAAACCCTAAACCCCAAACACTAAACCCTAAACTCCAAACCCTGAACCCTAAACCCTAAACCCTAAACCCTAAGCCCTAAAACCTGTCAAGCAAAGGTGTTTGCAAGTTGCGCTCTTCGGGGTTCCGAGCTCCGGGTGTGCGTTCATAGCATTCAGAGTATGGAGCCTCTGGGCTTTTGGGGCTCTCGGGCTTTAGGGGTTTAGGGTTTAGGGTTTAGGGTTCAAGTTTGCAAGGGTTAGAAGGCTTAGGGTTTTGAGGGTTCAAAAGGGTCAAAGTTGTTCGCGGGTTAGGTGTTTCAAGGGTTGGAAGTTTTGGGGCTTGCGGTTTCAAAGGGTCCCGCACAACTCGAGACGATGCACCCTAAACCCTAAACCCTAAGCCCTAAGCCCTAAGCCCTAAACCCTAAACCCTAAACCCTACACCCTAAACCCTAAACCCTAAACCCTAAACCCTAAACCCTAAAC
>CAJNDS010002646.1:245000-252500 GCA_905221605.1 Symbiodinium natans
TTAGGGCGTTTTTGTTTGGGTGCGTTTAGGTTTTTCTGGGGTCTCGCGTTTGTTTTTTTGGGGGGTTTAGTGCTTGAGGGGCATAAGTTCTATAGGGCAGCCCTAAACCCTCAACCCTGATCCCTCAACCCTAAGCCTTCAACTCGATGCACGCTTCGCCGTCAAGCCTCAGTACTGACTAACGAGGGCGACCCTTACCGGCATGGCCGCCCGCGCCTGAGAGAACGAGCAGTGAGGCCGATTACGAGGCAGGGCCGTTCTTTGCAGGCGGCGTGGATCCTGACCCACCTGGACGACGGCCAGACGGGGGCGGTGTATGCCCTTGCCGAGGCAGGGCTTCACCCACAGCGCCTGCGCCCCTAAGCTGGCGGCTCACCATCCCGGCACCGGGGGCGCCGACTTCGGCCATCTTCAAGCCGGTCAGGCGCGCAAAGTCAGCAGGGAATTCCGGAGGCGCAGGGGCGACGAAGCCGACAGTCCTCCCAAAGCTCTAACTCCTCAACCGCAAGCAGCATTTTTTTGTCTCCTGATTTTTTGTTGCTGTACCTGGTTCTTTCCAAAGAGGGCTGACGAACAATTGTGTTGTTTGTGTTCTTGAAGGGCTCACAAGAACAGCCTCAGCAAGGTAACCCCCTCGACCACCTCAAGAAGTTCTGCACAACACTAAGCCCGAAACCAAGCCTAAACCCTAATCAGCCCTAATCCCTCAACCCCTTACCAAACTCCTTCAGTTTCGGGCTTTAGAAAGTATGGGGGATGTAGCCGTTAGGGAGCTCAGGAGGGGGGTCAGGGTGTAGCGGTTCAGGCAGTTCAGACAGTTTCTGCAGTTTAGGGTTTAGGGTTTAGGGTTTAGGGTTTAGGGTTTAGGGTTTCGGGGGCTAAGGTATGGATGAGTGGAATCAAATCCACAACTCTCACCACAACCACTTCGGCACCCCGGCCGCAGCTGAAATAACTGGGAGGAGCCACGTTAGACAGGGTTTAGGGTTTAGGGTTTAGGGTTTAGGATTTAGGACCTTAAGCCTGCTACCCTAAAAGAATCTACCCCCCTTGTCCCCTACGCCCTTTTCCCTAGACCCTGCATCCTAAACCCTCCCCTATCCCCAAACCCTGAACCTAAAGCCATATACAGATATGTATATATATATATGTGTATATATATATATCTCTATCTATGAATATAGCTCACAACCCTACATCCAAAAAGCCCAAAGCCCGCTACACTGTAGGGATTTGGGGGGGCCCTAAAGTTTCGGGTTTAGGGTTTAGGATTTAGGGTTTAGGATTTAGGGTTTAGGATTTAGGGTTTAGGATAGGATTTAGGATTTCGGGTTTAGGATTTAGGGTTTAGGATGTAGGGTTTAGGGTCCCGAGCCCTAAACCTCCCAAACCCCAAACCGCAAATCCCAAACCTGAGCCCTCCTCACTTTCATGCTCGTTGCGGCTCCTTGGGGGTGTGCCAGGGGGCTCTGGCAACTTGGAGGTTCATGGGTGGCTACAAGTAGGGTTTAGGGTTCAGGGTTTAGGGTTTAGGGTTCAGGGTTTAGGGTTTAGGGTTTAGGGTTCAGGGCTACTACTTGGAGGTTCATGGGTAGTTACAAGTAGGGTTGCAAGTGCCCTATGTAGGGTTGTCAGTATAATTACGATACTTCTAACCCTACTCCTAACTACCCATGAACCTCCAAGTAGTCTTGTTCAGGCGCTTAGGGAGTTCAGGGGTCCGGATTTAAGGGCTTAGAGAGTTTCGGGAGTCTGGGGGGGAGTTTCGGGAGTTTAAAGAGCTTAGAAGGGAGTTTAGGGTTTAGGGTTTGTGTTTTGGGTTGAGGCTCACCGATTCTCAGGGCAGGTCACTGGCTACAGCCAGCCTGGGTTTCGGCCGACCGCGAACTGCTCTCCCAAACACGACAGCCCTACACCCTAAGCCCTCCGAAACCCGAAACCCGAAACCCGAAACCCGAAATCCTCAACCCTAAACCCTAAACCCTAAACCCTGAGCCCTAAACCCTAAACCCTAAACCCGAAACCTAAGCTCAGAGCAGCTGCCCTAAAGCCGAAAACCTAAGCCTCGAACATTGGCCAGGCGATAACACAGTGAAAGACAACTCGCGGCATGGCTGGAGCGGTTGATGTTTTAGGGCCTTTTCGGAGGGTCTTAGACTTCGTTCAGGGTTCAGGGTTTATAGGGTCTAGGGTTTCGGTTTAGGGTTTTGGGATCAGGGTTTAGGGTCTAGGGTACCCCAGAGTCTGGCGATGCCGTAGACCCAGCTGCTCCACCCCGAAGCCCTGCAGTATCAGGCTTGGCATCCCCGAACCCAAACCCTAAACCACTACGCGAAAAACATTGCCCACCCATCCATTAGTCGGTTCTACATCACCACGAAATTCCTGCTAGGTACATCATTAAATTAGTTGAAAAATGCAACACTATTTAAGGTATACCTATCAACACATATACATACTTTAACATGTACGGCAGCTTCAGTGAAATTGAAGACCTGCATCACACTCAGCCGAGACGCACCGATCAGCAAACAAAATCGCCCCTCAAGCCAAGGCGCACCAATGCTCCAAAACAGTTACTTGAAGGTTCATGGGACTTACTAACCAATTATAACTGTACTTATACCCCTACTTATAATACCCCTAAAGGGCCTTGTAGGGGTTATCCCAATTATAACTAGGGTTGTAAGTACAGTTATAAGTGGTTCTTAAGTCCCATGAACCTTCAAGGACTCCTTCAGCCAAGACGGCCCCATCAGCAGCCACAGGTTTGCCCCTGAAGTCCCGCCTTGAAATCTATCCCGGAAACTCCTGAAGGAAGGCCCTGAAACAGGCACCCCTTTATGACCCTAAAAGCAAGTCCCTACAAAGGAAGGCTCCTGAAGCAAGCCCCCAGGAAGGAGGGGCCCTGCCCCTTCAAGCGAAGCCCTTACAAGGGGTGGTGTGGGGGGGGGGGGGGGAGAGAAGGCGGACGGCTAAGTGTGTGAACGCCCTTGGCAAGAGAATTTAGAACTAAAAAACTAAATCGCAAATACATAAGTGCAAGAAACAAAGAACAACACCAATATATATATATATATATATATATATATATATACATATATAGATAGATATAGATATAGATATAGATATAGATATAGATATGTACATACATATATTTTTTGTATATTTAAAAACGTATGTAAATAATCTATATATCTATATCTATATCTATCTATATATATATATATATTTATGTATTCACATGAAAGAGAGGGCTCAGAGTTAGGGAGTTTGGTATTCCGGGTTTAAGAGTTTCAGGGTTTAGGGGTTTGGGGTTTAGGGTGGGCGCTGGGTCTTTGCCCGATGGCTTACAGTAGGGTTTAGGGTTTAGGGTTTAGGTTTTAGGGTTTATGGTGTAGGGTTTAGGGTTTAGGGGTTTAGGGTTTATCTTCGGGTTTAGGGTTCATCACCCTTCCTGGAATTTCCATTGGCACTCCCTGGGATATTATCTATTCAATTCTTTTTGGTTTAAGAGGATCTTATGTAGGACCTATATCTGAGAGAATCCTAAAACGTTACACCCTGACACCCTAGAACCTTAAACCTGCAAGCCGAAACCTTCCGAACATAATTTCAAATTTCTTATTACGCTTAGTCCCCTATATAATCCTTATACAGACACAAAAGTTACCCTAAACCCTAACTAAACCCCAAACCCCAAACCCCAAACCCCAAACCCCAAACCCTAAACCCTAAACCCTAAACCCTAACCCCGAGCCCTAAGCCGTACACCCTAAGCCCTAAACCCTAAACCCTCAACCCTAAACCCTAAACCCCAAGCCCTAAACCCTACACCCTAAGCCGTAAACCCTAAACCCTAAACCCCAAACCCGAAACCCTAAACCCTAAACCCTAAACCCTACACCCTAAACCCTAAACCCTAAACCCTAAACCCCAAGCCTGCCCAGGGTCTGGGTTGGGTTCGGCCCCCGCAGCTCAGGCTCACCATTTGGTTCTCGGAGGAGGAGCTCGCTGAAGGCACCTTCCACCTTTGTAGGGTTTAGGGTTTAGGGTTTAGGGTTTAGGGCTTAGGGCTTAGGGTTTGGGTTTCGGGTTTAGGGTTTAGGGCTTAGGGCTTGGGGTTTAGGGTTTAGGGTTTAGGTTTAGGGTTTAGTAGGGTTTAGGGTTAAACCATATAAGGAATCCTAGTATATTTTAAGAAATATTCCTTAACTGAGAGTCTCTGGGTGGTCCTAAGGTTTAGGGTTTCCGGGTTTGGGGGTTTAGGGTTCAGGGCGTCGAATTTCGAGTGTCAGGGTTCGGGTGTTTGGCTTTAGTCCGTGTACTTTCTTCAGCTGCCGGGACACGAGTTTCCAAATGGGGGGGGGGGGGGGCTGCGTGCAGCGGGCAGCATCGAGATAGAAGTGCTGGAGTTTGCAGCATGATCAGTTGGAACCCTAAACCCTAAACCCTAAACCCTAAACCCTAAACCCTAAACCCTAAACCCTAAACCCTAAACCCGAAACCCTCAACCCTAAACCCTAAACCCTAAACCCCAAACCCCAAACCCTAAACCCTAAACCCCCTTGTGGAGCCCTGGAACACTCATGGCTGCTGTACTGAAATTCACAGCCTGTGGAGCCCTGGAAGATGCAGAAGTGCTGTGTTTTGTTAGCATTTAGGGTTTTTTGTAACGTTTAAAAACCCCATTTAGCCCATTTAGGGTTTTTTCAAAGGTTTCTTCACGCTAAAACACCCTATAGTCCCTAAAGTAGAGCTTGCGAACGGCCAGACGTGCTGCATGTCATAGCACTTGACTGCTTGCGAAGCATGGTCTGGGTGTCCATCTCTTTTTTGTTGGATGCGGCCTGGGGAAGATAGTTTCTGAGGTCTATCAGGTTTTTGAGGTTGTTCCCTTGCGGATTAGAAGAGCCCCCGCGTGAGGCCCCTGGTGGAAGTGGCTGGCTCATCGCATCATCCGGGACCCGCGCCTTGGCCCAGGGCCCCAAAACTAGGACCCCGAATCCCCTGAGCCCTAAACCCCGAAACCCTCAACTCTAACCCTGAAGCCCTAAACCCCGAAACCCTAAACCCAAAACCGCAGACCCCGAAACCCTAAACCCTAAGTCCCCGAAACCCTTTTTGGGGTTTGGAGTTGTAGGGGGGTTTCGGAGCCCAATCCACCCCTACAGCTCAAAGAGTGTAGGGCCTAGGGTTTGGCGTCTAAAGTTCGGGAAGATAACCTTGAGAACCTTTGCGGGATTAAGTTGTTGTTGAGCATAGGATTTAGGGTTGAAGGTTTAGGGTTTAGGGTTTAGGGTTTAGGGTGTAGCGTTTAGGGTAAGTAAGTAGTTGACATGGGGCTCTCCGTGAGCCCATTGCGCTGAGGATCTTCTTCTACCCGCTGGCAGGTCTCTTCGTGTCGGGAGCTCAGGAGGAAAAGCGCGAGGGTTTAGGGTCTAACCTCAGACTCCAAGCCCTAAACCCTACACCCTAAACCCTAAACCCTAAATCCTAAACCCTAAACCCTGAACCCTGAACCCTGAACCCTGAACCCTAAACTCCTCAGCGTTTATAGGGCCCACTGGGCCTCCATGAGGGTTAAGGGCTTCGCCAAGGTTCTTCTTGAACAAGCCTCTCCAGCATGGCCCCTACCGCGTCATCGTGCCTCTCCTGGCCCCGCGCCCAGTGTTTGGGTTTAGGGTTCAGGGTTCAGGGTTCAGGGTTCAGGGCTTAGGTTTAGGGTTTAGGGTTTAGGGTTTAGGGTTTAGGGTTTAGGGCTTAGGGTTTAGGGTTTAGGGTTTAGGGTTTAGGTTCAGGGTTCAGGGTTTAGGGTTTAGGGTTTTGGGTTTTGGGTTTAGGGTTTAGGGTCCCGCGAAGCCCCCAAACCCCAATCCCCGAACCCTCCACCCCACACCCCTTAAATCCTAAGACACTAAAACCCGGAGATCCTCAGACACTCCATGTTAGGGTGCTTATAAGGGGGTTTGGGGTTTGGGGTTTAGGGTTTAGGGTTTAGGGTTTAGGGAAACTGTACTGCTAACCCAATCATAACCATATTAGGATACTTAAGGGGCTTATGAGTGGGTTATAAGTACAGTCATAATTGGTGAATAAGTATGATGCGCCTCCAAGTAAGAACCTAAGATCCTGCGATCCTAGGATCCCACACCATAAAGTCCACCAAGCCCACAAGTCCCCAAAATCGTAGTTAAGCCTCATCCCGCCAGCGAGCCTGGTGCTCATTGAGTTTCTTGGGCTTTACGATGTTTCGGGCTTTGGGTTTTAGGGTTTTCTGGGTTTCTAGGGCGTTTAGGGTTTAGGGAAGTTTAGGTGTTGAGGCAGTGTAGGATTTGGCCTCAAGCTGCTGTGCCCACGATAATACCGAGGGGGGGGGGGGGCGTTGTATTTCTCGATGTTTTGCTCTCGGTCATACAATCTGCAATTACACATGAGAAATCATGCCGTCTTCTTCGACCAGGGAGATTTCGAGTTTCGGAAATCAATATATGTATATATATATATATGTATATGCATATATATATATATATATGTACGAGGGACCTCTGTGTACTATGTGAACGCTTTCTCTTTTTCAACCGTTTTAACCATTTCAGTCACTTCAACCAATTGCTTCAAATGGTTGAAACCGTTGAAACGGTTGAAATGGTTGAAAAAGAGAGGTTTTCAACCGTTTCAACCATTTCAACCATTTCAAAAATGGTTGAAACGGTTGAAATGGTTGAAACAGAGAGGTTTTCAACCGTTTCAACCATTTCAACCATTTCAACCAATTGGTTGAAATGGTTGAAATGGTTGAAACGATTGAAAAAGAGAGGTTTTCAACCATTCCAACCATTTCAACCGTTTCAACCAATTGGTTGAAATGGTTGAAACGGTTGAAATGGTTGAAAAAGAGAGGTTTTCAACCATTTCAACCGTTTCAACCATTTCAAAAATGGTTGAAACGGTTGAAACGGTTGAAAAAGAGAGATTTTCAACCATTTCAACCGTTTCAACCATTTCAAAAATGGTTGAAACGGTTGAAATGGTTGAAACAGAGAGGTTTTTAACCATTTCAACCATTTCAACCGTTTCAACCAATTGGTTGAAGTGGTTGAAACGGTTGAAATGGTTGAAAAAGAGAGGGTTTCAAATATTTCAACCGTTTCAACCATTTCAAAAATGGTTGAAACGGTTGAAATGGTTGAAAAAGAGACGTTTTCAACCATTTCAACCGTTTCAACCATTTCAACCAATTGGTTGAAATGGTTGAAACGGTTGAAACGGTTGAAAAAGAGAGGCTTTCAACCATTTCAACCATTTCAACCGTTTCAACCGTTTCAACCGTTTCAACCAATTGGTTGAAATGGTTGAAATGGTTGAAACGGTTGAAACGGTTGAAAAAGAGAGGGTTTCAACCATTTCAACCGTTTCAACCATTTCAAAAATGGTTGAAACGGTTGAAATGGTTGAAGAAGAGGTTTTCAACCATTTCAACCATTTCAACCGTTTCAA
>CAJNDS010002646.1:257500-302500 GCA_905221605.1 Symbiodinium natans
TCAGAGGTAGGGTTTAGGGCTGAGGCTTGATGGGTAGGGCAAAGTATGGCTTCTCTACTACGTTTACCTATATCCCTAAACCCTGTAATATTAAAACCCTGAACCACCGGCTTATAACGATCCACAAACCTCCACCTAAACCCTAAACCCCAAACCCTATAAACCCTGACCCCTTAACCCTAAACCCAAAACCCTGCACACCCTGAAGGCTTGCTCGTGTGAATCATTCATCCCATCAAGCCCAAGCTAAACCCAGATCACTTGGCCCTTCTGGTTGACAATGCATGCCAGATCGGTGTCAGACTTCATCATGTTGCTGGGGAAAAAGAGTTTGTAACTCCTTGTCCGTTTTTCTACACACAGTGTCCAAGCCAGGGAGTCATGTGCTTGTCTCCAGAACTGATGCTCTCAGTATACGCCGACACACGGCGATGTTTGTCTGCAGACATTGCAGCCGCATTTGCATTTGCAGCATTCGCTGCAGCTTTCATCCTGGGGGAACCATATAACACCTCATTTTCTTGCCAGTCACATAAACTTCCATGCATCTGTGCTGCAAGGGTTGGTTTTTGCATCACTGCTGATGCAAGACCATGCAAGACCGCGATGTCTAGAGTTTCGGTTTAGGGTCTGTAAGGCATCCGACCGGGCAACAGCCAGATTATTGCATGATTGCTGAAACAAGACCATGATGTCAGGCTTTAGGTTTAGGGTTTGGAGTAGGGTTTGTAAGGCATCCGACCGGGCAACAGCCAGATCATTGCATCATTGCTGAAACAAGACCATGCCAGACCGCGATCCGATTGGGCAGCAGCCAGATTATTGCATCATTTATGAAACAAGACCATGATGTCAGGCTTTGGGCTATGGTTTGGAAGGCAGTCTCGCGGGAGCTGCGTGTAGGTGAGCTCAGAACGAGCCATGAGAAAGGACCTGACGACAGCCAGATTATTGCATCGTTGCTGACGCAAGAGACATGCGACCTGACAACAGCCAGATTATTGCATCATTGCTGAGGCAAGACCATGATGTCAGGCTTGAGGTTTAGGGTTTGGAAGGCATGCGACCGGGCAGCAACCAGATTATTGCATCGTTGCTGAGGCAAGACCGTGATGTCAGGCTCTAGGTTTAGGGTTTGGAAGACACGCCCGTGGGAGCTGCGTGTAGGTGGGACCTGGCAACAGCCAGATTATTGCTGATGCAAGACCCTGATTTCTAGGGTTTCGGTTTAGGGTTTGGCATTTGCAGTTGCAGCATTCGCTGCAGCTTTCATGCTGGGGGAATCATATAACACCTCATTTTCTTGCCAGTCACATAAACTTCCACGCATCTGTGCTGCAAGGGTTGGTTTTTGCATCACTGCTGATGCAAGACCACGCAAGACCGCGATGTCTAGAGTTTCGGTTTAGGGTCTGTAAGGCATCCGACCGGGCAACAGCCAGATTATTGCATGATTGCTGAAACAAAACCATGATGTCAGGCTTTAGGTTTAGGGTTTGGAGTAGGGTTTGTAAGGCATCCGACCGGGCAACAGCCAGATTCTTGCATGATTGCTGAAACAAGACCATGATGTCAGGCTTTAGGTTTAGGGTTTGGAGTAGGGTTTGTAAGGCATACGACCGGGCAACAGCCAGATTATTGCATCATTGCTGAAACAAGACCATGCCAGACCGCGATGTCTAGAGTCTCGGTTTAGGGTCTGTAAGGCATCCGACCGGGCAACAGCCAGATTATTGCATCCTTGCTGAAACAAGACCATGATGTCAGGCTTTAGGTTTAGGGTTTGGAGTAGGGTTTGTAAGGCATCCGACCGGGCAACAGCCAGATTATTGCATCATTGCTGAAACAAGACCATGATGTCAGGCTTTGGGTTATGGTTTGGAAGGCAGTCTCGCGGGAGCTGCGTGTAGGTGAGCTCAGAACGAGCCATGAGAAAGGACCTGACGACAGCCAGATTATTGCATCGTTGCTGACGCAAGAGACATGCGACCTGACAACAGCCAGATTATTGCATCATTGCTGAGGCAAGACCATGATGTCAGGCTTGAGGTTTAGGGTTTGGAAGGCATGCGACCGGGCAGCAGCCAGATTATTGCATCATTGCTGAGGCAAGACCGTGATGCCAGGCTCTAGGTTTAGGGTTTGGAAGGCACGCTCGTGGGAGCTGCGTGTAGGCGGGACCTGGCAACTGCCAGATTATTGCTGATGCAAGACCGTGATGTCCAGGGTTTCGGTTTAGGGTTTGGAAGGCATCCGACCGGGCAACCGCCAGATTATTGCATCATTGCTGAAACAAGACCATGATGTCAGGCTTCAGGTTTAGGGTTTGGAAGGCATGCTCGCGGGAGCTGCGTGTACGTGAGCTCAGAACGCAGAGTCATGAGAAAGAATCTGACGACAGCCAGCTCATTGCATCGTTGCTGACGCGAGACCGTGATGTCGAGGGTTCAGGTGTAGGGTTTGGAAGGCATGCGCTCAGTGCAAGCGCACGTAGGTAGGCCTGTGTGCTGAAGCCACACAGCTAGCCTATGCAGCCAAAACAGCCCTTTTCACCACTTACCAAAAGGGTAAAGGTGAGGATAAGGGCAAAGGCAAAGGGAAGGGCAAAGGATTCGGTAAGGGCAAGCTCGTGCAGTCGAACCTATCAATAGCAGATAGAAGGGCTAGGCTGCTACACCTCCTTCCAATTCTGCACCGCCCGGACCAGGAACACCATCTGTGAAGGTGGCAGCGTGCGCGATGCGACGAGTCACTGTAGTACCGCCTCCATGGAGGTCCTCGACTGATTGCTTGGAGTGAGGTCCGTCATTAAGCGACCATATGTGGCGTAGTCTTGAGTTTGTAGAGGGCATAGCGCTGGCGCAGTAGAGATTCACGGAGCTGTCCTCGGCCACTTCGTATGTCACGCGAAGGAAGCGAGGGTGGAGGACGAGAGAGTTAGAGAGAGAACGCGACGTAAATATGTGCCCAGGGCAGGACAGGAACCGGGTCCAAAGAGAGCCAATTCGGGATGTTAA
Source organism: Symbiodinium natans (assembly GCA_905221605.1). Classification (NCBI taxonomy): domain Eukaryota; class Dinophyceae; order Suessiales; family Symbiodiniaceae; genus Symbiodinium; species Symbiodinium natans. The sequence continues at coordinate 260,518 of CAJNDS010002646.1, forward strand.
AAAAGCCCTGCCCGAACGATATGGCAGGGTGTATGGCAGCTATAGACAGGTTTGTAGACCCTGTCGGTGCAAATTTTCAAAACAGAGCCCCAAACTATCCAAAGAAAAAGGTGTTCGTGCATAGCGAGCTGTTGACGATGACGCGCTTGACGTTGCCTGTTGGATAGCAGCAGACCATGTTGAACAACAGGATGTTTCACTCTGGCGCGGCTTCTGCCTTCTCTGACCGGAACCTGCCAAGAGCCAGCTCCGTAGCAACTCTACGACCAGTTTTTGATTCCAGGTAGAACTACCTTACATGGAAGCTTTCGGCTCTCAGCTTAGAACGCGCCTTTGCCATCTTCTACCTGTTGACGCTTTCCGGCTGAAACGTTGAGCGCGCGAGTATACGGAATGCTTCCACAGTAAGAGATATTTGTAGGAGCGTGCGCCCGCCGAGGTAATCCCTCGCAACATGGAGGTCATCTTCGGTAGAACAATTTTGTTGCAGCTTACCAGCATCACGTTGAAGCGTTGCAGCCTCAGCTTCATTTTTGGTGCAGCGGTGCGGACTTAGACCCGTTGCTGACCATATATTCGGTATGTGGAATATTTGCTGCAACATCGAGGACCCATTGCCGCCGTAGTGGAGAACATGCTTCGTCGGGAGCCATTGGCCAACGGTCTCTTGAGCGAAGCCTTGCCGCGTCGTTATTTGGACCAAAGTTAGCGCTTCACTGTGGCAAATCTCCGTGATGCGTCTCTGAGACAGTGCCCCGCCTAGTAAATGTGAGGCACGTTTGCCGAAGTCCTGGGCAAGCAGCCGCTAAGACCGTTAGCCGAGCGCTGCCTGGCTAGCGATCAGTAAGTGATGCACTAATCCCGGAAGTCAGTTCTTGTAAGATTCTACTTCGCCGACGCCGCCCTCGTCTTCAAGCACACGCCTCCTTCCATTGCGCAAGAGTCCCGTGGTCTTGATTGCTCCAAACTTCTTGAGGCTAGCCTGCGGCAATAACGCAGTGCAGCAGGGGATGGTGTTGATCTCCACAGGCAGTATCCAAGATACGCATGGCCCAACCCAAGTAGCCCGCAGTGCAAGGACAAGTAGAGTAGAGGAATGCAGCCGAAGTCGAGTGCTTGCAGCAGTGCAATACTACCTCATGTAGACGGCCGGCTGCGCAAGGCTTGGCAGCATGTCCACAGCCTTAAAACTCAAATCGTCTGCTTAGGCGCTGGCGCGCCAACGCATTCGACTGTGTCCGGATTCCCATTGCGCACCCAAGACAATGCCGACAATTGGCTGCCTTTGGTGCCTCTGGTTACCAGCAAGTCGTCAGGCCACATGGCTGGAGGAAAGCGGTTTGGCTTCGTCCTCCAGCCGAGCTTCGGGGGACGACGACGACGACGAAAGGAGGTCCCGCCCGATGAGCCCTACACAAAGGAAAACCCCTGCAAGGAGAAGAAAATGGGCCAAGGTCCCGAGAGGTTAGGGTTTTGGCATCGAGAAGACCCCTTCAACCGCAAGCATCGACGCAAAGCAAGAGGGCCTCGTGAGATCCCCTTCAAGCCAACTTCGCTCGACTCTTAGATCGGTGACGAGTCTTCATGCTGCTCTACTCCAAAACTTTCCAATGATAGAGTATGTCAGGTCCGAGGAGATGATGGCCAAGGACGAGAGTGAGTCCCAGGAAAATTCGGCGGCCTCCGAAGAGTCGCAAGATTTTATTTGGGAGTCGAACGAATGAACAAATGACAGATCTCGCTCATGTTCAGTCAAGCAGCAGCTGTCAGCAACATTCGAGGCCTTTGTCCCGTGACCTGTCATGCACGGCATTGCCTGCGCGGCAGACACCTCCTGTGTGGTGCGCAGGACCGAGTCGCACATGCACCTGTGTTGCTGGGCAAACGTGTTCACGTTCATCTTAAGACAATACTGAACTTGCAGTATTACCTTCCAGTCAGGCAATGCGCTTGTCGACTCGCAGGCAAAGGTGGTCGTATTCCAGGTTAAGACGACGCCAAACTTGCAAATTGACCTTTCAGTCAGGCAGTGCCCTCGTCGACGCCGTCCACAAGCGCGTGGGACTGCAGAACTTCACTTCGTGCTCTACTCCAAAACTTTCAAATGAAAGAGTAAGTCAGGTCCCAGGAGATGATGGCCAAGGACGAGAGTGAGTCCCAGGAGAAGTCGGCGGCCTCCGAAGAGTCGCAAGATTTTATTGGGGAGTCGAACGAATGAACAAATGACAGATCTCGCTCATGTTCAGTCAAGCAGCAGCTGTCAGCAACATTCGAGGCCTTTGTCCCGGGACCTGTCATGCATGGCATTGCCTGCGCGGCAGACACCTCCTGTGTGGCGTGCAGGACCAAGTCGCATCTGTACCTGTGTTGCTGGGCAAATGTGTTCGCATTCAGCTTAAGACAATGCTGAACTTGCAGTTTTACCTTCCAGTCAGGCAATTCGGTCGTCGACTTGCAGGCAAAGGTGGTCGTGTTCCAGGTTAAGACGTCGCCAAACTTGCAGTATTACCTTTCAGTCAGGCAGCGCCCTTGTCGACACCTTCCACAAGCGCGCGGGACTGCAGAACCTCCTCGAAGACAAGCCCCGCGACGCGCCAGAGTCCTGCGCCTTAGTCTGTGAAATAATCTCTCAAACAAGTTCATATGTATGAGAGAACGAACTTCGTAAGTCCATCCAACTTTTGAAAGCCAGGGAGAGCCCGGGTTCACCTCGGCAAGAAGCTTGGCGTGCCGCCGAGCTGGTGTCGCTGACAGGCTGCGAAGCACGGCGACCGTGAAAGTCAAGCCGGAGTGGCGTCCGCCGAGGACCTTCAGCTGCGTTTGCGCTCAGCAGATGAGGATGGTTGTGTGACATAGCAGTGTCAAGAGATCACAAAAACCGCGTCTGAGATTGGCGTTACCTATATGGTGGTAGTGTTGTAAGCTTCGGCAGGAAATGCGGGCCCAAGAAGATGCCTCATTTGAGAAAACTGGTTCTGAGCAGGCCGGCGCAAGCTTAAACGCGGCACATCCAAAGTTGGTGCTTCTCGCCATCTCGCAGGCAGCAGCAGCTTTTGGAGAAAATCATGTTCGGCCTGGCTCAGAGTCAGAAAAGATCGGCCAAGACAGCCGCCGTGCCGATGTCCCTGTTGCAAGCAGGCCACACACGTGTACCTGTGGTCTAGAGAAGCGCAATTGTGGTAAAGAAACATAGCGTCCGGACTACAGGCGCGTAGCTGCCATAGTTTTGCTTCGTGATCTTCCCTTGACTCCAAAGGCGAACCGCGGTTTCGGGACGTTTGCCTGGTGGACGCTTTGCGGGCCGTGGGGGTCAAGGTCCCTTACGCAGGCCATGGCCCATTTTTCGTCTTGAAAGATGGCAACCGCATGGTAGCACCTCTGGGGTGACTTGGCATGAACAAGAAAGAAATCAACAGTAAGTCATCAATTGCTATTGCGCAGTTTGTCATGAGAGCCACCGGAAGGTATTCCATTCGTCCTGCGCAAGGCTTTGAGGGGCCTGGGCGATACATTCTTTATCGGCAGAATCATTTCACTGGGCTCACAATACACGAAGACGACTCTTGCGCAATTTCCACGTCCCACCGGCCGTGTGACAATCTCTCGACGCAGTTGTGGATGCTGGAAAACACATTCGAGGCAGTGTTCAAGGTGATTTCTACAGTTGGAGTTTGCTCTCCATGTGCGCCGACAGGTTCGGAAAAAGACTTGCAAGGCGGCAGCGATCGACGTCGGCAGAAATCTGAACAAGATGCCGGAGAATGTGAAGAGAACAGAGGACGGCAAGCAGTGTGCTTGACAGGTGCTTTACGAGCCGAAGTGTTCATGACTGCATTTCAACGGAAGCGACGCACCCAGTCCGGACTGGAGGCTTGCGAGCGCAAAGCTGCTCGCTTAGCCCGCATGGATGGACCTTGGCCTCGACTGATCCAGCCCAGTTCAGCAACCTTTCCGATCTCGCCGATGCAGTTTGACCCGGAGACTGCCCCCAATGTGGAGGTGCTGAAGATGATCCACCCCCATGCAAGAGACTTCAGAATCGCATTTCGATCTTCTGATCACACATACTTCGTAGACGGCCAGCGAACCCTGGGCTCGGTCACTGGGATGATCCATGCTTTCTGCGCGCCGTTTGAAGCGGACAATGTGATCGCCAGGATGATGAGCGGCAGGAACTGGCCTCGGGCTGGGTACCTGAAACCGGAAGTCTCCTTTACATGGATGAGCAGGCTTGGCATTTTCTGTCCCGAAATTTTGGATCTGTATTCTGGCAGCCCAAGAGATGATGAGCGTATCAGCCAGCTTCTAAGGGATCTTTCCTCAACTCAAGACATTGCAGCTGAGCTTGACCAACTTACCTTGTCTCCTGATGACATCAAAGCAATGTGGGAGGCTCGTGGCCGAGAGGCAGCGCACTATGGCACCTACATGCATTACCTTTTCGAAGCGCTCATCAATGGCCATTCTGTGCCACAGGTTTCGCCTGAAGTCAGAATGTTGCGCTCGTTTCTGTCCAAGTGTGCAAAAGATCTCACAGCTTGGCGAACTGAGTGGACTATTTTTGGAGACGAAGAACGACTTGCTGGATCTATCGACTTTTGCGCTCGTCTTCCCAACGGGGAGATGGTACTGGTTGACTGGAAACGCACTGCTGGTCTACCCGGCAAGTTCAATTCAGCCTACCATATGCGTTCTCCACTATGTCACCTTGCAGACTGCACAGGAGTTCACTACAGACTGCAGCTGAATGTCTATCGACATCTACTAGAAAAATATTACGACGTCAGAGTGGCTCGAATGTTGGTTGTGTGTTGTCATCCTGAGCACTATCCAACAGCTTTCGTCGACGAGGTTCCAAGGCTTGAGAAAGAAACAGAAGATATGCTGGCGGCTTGGTGCGATGCAAGGGGAGGCTCGACAGATTACTGCGGCGGCAAAGAGGCTTCTGAATCTGCAGCTGACATAGTTGAGATTTGGCGTGAGATCCAGTTTGAAACACCGGACGTCTCAACTTTCCAGGGCCAAGCTCGGCAGGACCTCGCGCAGCCGCAGCCCGTGCATGCTGTTTACTTGCCCACAGAAGATGACCTCGACTCGTATTCTTCCGATGATGGCATTTGGGACTTGAGACATGATTGGTACTCCCAAGCCAGGCATCCACGCGCACCGCTGGATGTCGCTGGAGGGTCCTTTCCAGCAGAGCTTCTACACAGCCTCCCCAGCTTCTTTTTTTCGTTCGAATACCTCCATGCTTTAGCCAGTACTTCAAAGGCCATGCGGGATTCAGTTCGCAGTGGCAAGCATTGGCGTGGGCGAGTTGTCTCGCTGAACACTGAAGAGTTTCAGGATACCGGCAGAGTGCGTTGGATGCGCGAGGTGTACCTGGCTGCGCAGGCGGTTGTCGTAAGCGTCAAACAGCTGGCAATGATGCAGATCTTTCCAAAAAATGTCCTTTTAGATTGGAGTGCAGTCCCGTTCAGCAGCGGACCTGTGACGGGGTTCGAGTCTTCCGACCCCTTGGTTGGCGCTGCCAGTTTTGAATTGCGGCTGCCTGCAACCGCAGTGGGCATGTATATCGGAGTGCGTGACTGGTCGAGTCTGCGCGACTGCAGGGAGGCTTCGTGCCGTCTCGACAATCTTCTCCGTAGCAACTCCGTTGTTTCCTGCAGTTTCCACGGCTCGCCTCCTCAGCCAAGCGTGGTAAGTGGCCGGCCTTGTCTTCGCGCCAATCGTTCTCATCGATTCGATGTCCGATGGAGCGAACATGTCTTTGAGCTCTCGATTGACGAAGCGTGTGTGTTGGCTTTAAGGACTCGAGCAAACGCTTTAGATGGCCCTGACCCACTGGCAAAGCTTTCCCTGCGCATCTGGATGCGATCTCGTAGCGTGGAGGAACAAGTGCTGTTGCAACCTCTTCCGTCGCCAGTCTGCCACCGCTCAAGGCTGCTTGCCTCCAAAAGATGCGTTTTAATCTTTTGTGTTGTAGTTTTCAGATTTGCATCAGTTGTGAGTCGGACACCGTTCTTTGGGTCGCAGGATCACTTGCGTGCTCTGTGGATTCCACGATGTGCTCTCAAGTCCAAGATGGGTCGTCTGCCCATTGTGCTCGACCTGGATGTGCGACCGTCACGCCCGAAGATCTCCGAGAAGGCTTTGTCTTCGTTGCCCGAACCAGTTCATGGACTACGTCGGCGGCTCCGAAATCTTGGAAGGCGCAGGCTTGGATTCTGATGAATTTCACAGCACTCGGGAGAACACAGATGCCCGGGGCAGACAATCGCATGGTGGCGCCCGAAGGTGGGCGCGCCGGTGCGCTTCACCGAGAGCTCCTGTCCAGGTTCCTGCGAACTTTCTACATGGACTGACATTTTACTGCTCAGACTTCAACTTCATTCGCGCACTTGCCGCCTGCAGTCGGGAGACCAGTGAAGCAATGGGCAATGAAGAATACTGGGTTGGAAAGCACATATTTCTCAATGTGCCGGAGCTTGCTCGCAGTGACCGAACACTGCTGGCAGCAGCCAATCTTTTCAGGCAGGCTTTATCCATTAGCTTTGACATTCCGCAGCTGCCGCTTCTGCACCAGATACCTCCTCGGGCGGTGGTGTCTTGGCAATGTCTTCCTCTCCATCTTCCAGGGAGAAATGTGAGTGGCTGGGTGTCAGGTCATCCACTTTTCGGAGCTGCCCGTTTCTCTTTGACTTTGGCGCCGAACACCAGAAGTGTTTTTGTCGGTGCAAAAACTCACGGCAGCAATCGACGCTCATACGTGCTTCTGGAGAATCCATACACTCATGCTTGCAGAGTCAGCCTCGGAATAACGGGCGCCACGCCCGTCGCAGGGCCAACAGGCCCTGTGCTTGAAGCGATCGCGGCAGCCAATTCTCCGAATGAGGTTGTCTTGAAGTGGGACAATCAGTCCATTGAGCTGATGCTCAATGGACGCAGACTTGGTGGGGGGCGCCTGGCTCGTGAAGAACCTCTAGCTCCTCCAGCATTCTCTACATTGTTTGTGTGGGTTATTTCGAGAGATGGCTCGAGCACGCAGCCAGTCCTGAATCCACTGCTGACACCTGTGCGACGAAGAGACACCTCTATCAGGCCAGACGTTTGTCTTTATATATACAGTTTGTATCCTGGCGAAGGATTGTTGTCCTGTGTGTGCTATCAGGCTTATTCGCTTTAACTTCAATGTGTCAGTGTGTCTTGTTGGCGTAATCCGACTAGATTGTGCAAGGCTTGAAGTTCAGTGTGTTTTCTCCCATGCCAGGTGTTCTCTATGCAGCAAGGAGCAGGCCATTGAGGTTCATATGTGGGCGGTCTGTCCCGCGTGTCGACATTGGTTCTGTGCGTCTCACATGCAGAGCATGCCACTGCGGTCCTGTGATGTTTGTGGGCGCGTGAATTACAAGGATTTTGTCGGCGGGTCCGCTCTAGCGGAGGTTACTGGTGCTCTGGCACAATGCTACAAGCACGCAGGAGAGCTCTGGCAAGAACTTCAGACCGGTCGAGCCCATGGCACTGGCAGCAAGTTCCGTGCGACAGTGGTCGGTATCCTACAGAAGCACGTCCATACCCTCCTGGAGATTCCTGCCCTTTTGCAACTACTGCCAGATCCTCATGAACGCCAAGTCATGAGCAAACGGAGATGGGAACGCGTGCTCTACAGAGCACGAGTCATTCTAGATTTTTTTCAGCAGCACAGGCACAAAATGCTTTTCCGGTACCTCCACGCAGAAGCCGAGAAGCTGCCGCTTGCAAAGCAGAGCTTCCTGATTGAATTGGCCGATCCAGAAGACGGCAGTGTTCTTCCAGATCTCTGGCGCAGCGAAGCCGGAACCGCTGCTGTGACGCTTCAATGTTACTTGGTTCAAGAAGAAAAGCAGGGCTCTAAAGAATCGCACCAAGTCGACGAAGGACCCGTGCGACTTTCTTCCATTGAAGAAAAGCGACCTGCGTTGCATGTGCTGGGCGGCGCCAGCCAGGCTTTGGTTGACTGCCCAGAAGTTTCTGAGCGTGTGGCAGAAGATTGCAATGGAGGTTCTACAGCACTGCGTGATTCCTGTCCGGAGATCTATGCTCCTTGTGAGCAACCAAAAACAATTTGGGTCTTTCAGATGCCAGGGATACCATCCACTCGGATGCAGGCGCAGCCGGGCCAAATTCCGATCGTGCGTGTTGGTAGCGACCGCAACTTCTGGGCCTCCGGCTCCGAAGTACTTCCGGTCGTCAACTACGGTCTGGATATAGCGTCACTGCTGTTTATGGTCGTGCCTCCACTGCCGCTTTGCAATGCCGCGACACCAAATCCGCGTTATTTTCTTCTGAGGATTGGAGCACGTCCGCTCTCAAGAGCTATGGTTATTCGTTTCAAAGATACGCCGACCTGGTCTGAACTTTGGGCATTCCTAGCACGCCGGGCTTGGTTTCATCCCAACGAAAACCGCTTTTATGGACTAGAGTTCGGAGATGTTTTGCTTACCGAGCACGACAGCCTTGCTTGGCTTCCTCCGCAAACATTGCTTCAGCTCGTCATGTTTCCAAATTACTCGCCCTCAAGTCAAGTTCCGACTACGAGCACAGAACAAAATATATGTGCTCTTTGCAAGAAACCGCTAGGCCAGGTCCAGGGTCGATGCTACATCCGCGCCGCACGAGCTGGACGCTTGGGCTCTTTGCACAAAGCACACTGCGCACTAGTATTGCACCATGTGCGCGTTCGTTCCGATGAAAGCAACCAGCTGGCCATGGCTGCAATTCCAATGTGCATTCACCCGGTCCTGATTCGAGCGAACTTGGGAGTCTGGTACGCAGATGGTCATGAGTGGCTTCCCTTCGAGTTGCTCCCTGGCACGGCTACAGGACATCCGATCTGGCAGCGATCATCGCTTCTGAGTCAAGGGTTTTCAGCTCGTCAAGGCTTGCCAGGCGACTACCCGAGCTCAGATGAGGAGCTTCGCGAGATCCTGCACCGCTGCGCTGACAGGGACTGTCTTGGGGGTTCCAGCGCTATGGACGAGGCGCAAAGCCAAGCATCCTTCGACCTTCCAGACTATGGGGAAGCGCCGGACGAGGACATAGAAGTCCCTCGCGATCTGCTCCTGGCTCCTGAGACGAACGAGGCCGTGCTCCGCGACGAAGCCGCTCGGCAAGAACCCGAGCAACAGCTCTCCCAGGAGCCGACGTGCAGAGACTTGTCGCCGCATGATGTAGTGGGGAATGATTTCAATAGCGAAGTGCTGGCCCGGGCGCGGCAGCGTCGTCGCAAAGAGGGCGCTCCAACAAGCATACCAGAATTCAAGGAGTCCTTCCGTCAGCTACGAACCATTGCACAAAGATCGCTGAGAACCGTGGCACCTTTGCAGAATGTCACAGAGGCCACGATTCCACAGAAGATACGTACTCTTCGCGCGCAGGCTACACAACGTTTTCCACATCTGCAAGAGGATCTGCTGCGACTGTGCATTGGCGCCCTTGCAGTTTACCGGCTGCGCCTTACCGATGTGCATGTGAGAGAGTTGGTGATGCTTCTGTGGATAGTCGAAGGCGACACACACATGCGCTGCCACTCAGGAAATCTTTATTTTTTCCACCACGGCGCCTTCACGCTGCATCGGGGCGTTCCGCCAGAAGGGACGCTCGCTCGTTGCAAGAAATTTTGTCTTCGACTAGAAGGTCTATTCAGACTGATGGAAGGTGATTCCATGCGAAACGACGACGAAGTTCTGAGCAACATCGATGCTCTTCACGCAAATTGCAATGGCTCTGATGTCCAGCTGCTCAACGCCTGTGAAGACAAGGCGCAGAGTTGCTTACCTAGAAAAGCGCAGCGAGGCCGGCCTGCAGCGGAACAAGCGGGCGCGGAGGAAGGAGGAGGCGCTGAGCACGGAAGCAGAGGTGCCCGCACGGCCGATGCTTTGTCCAAGGCTGGGTGGACTTTGCAAAACAAATTGATCGAGGACAAGATATTTAACCTTGTTGTGGAGTGGTGCGACAGTGCGCAGACTCGTGCTGCTGGTGTTAGCTATTTGGACTGCGCCCTACATTACGACCGCGGAGACGGCAGCCACGTGACTTGGGTCGAAGGGCGACCAAGCGACAATATTTATCTGCACATTCCGCATGCTCTGCGGCCAAGTCTCCCCGATCCAGTATTGCAGGAAGCTTCCGAGAGGCTGGATCGCTTCTACATGGAAACATTCTGGCTCAACAATGAAGTTGCTGGTCTATCTGAGGGAGCACTGAAGCATAACAACAGCCTAGTCTGAGGTGTTTGTGTTCATAAGACATCATGGCTGCGCTACCGTTGTGTTTCCCCTGCAATCTAAGGTTTTCCAATGCTGCCAGGCGGCGATCAGTCTTGCAAAGCGTGGTGACAACATAGTTCGCTGCTTCATCGGCGTTAGTCCTGGAGGTGCCTTGAGCCAAAATATTATAGTGCTTCTGTTGTTGCTTTGATTAATAACAAGTTTCGCTGCAAGTCCTACTACTGCGCTTGTCTTAGGAGTTGGCCAGTCGCTTTACAGCGCTCACCTCGACGCAGTTTACTCGCCCAGCCATAAATTCATTGATCCCAACATCTGGTATGATGAGACAGAGATGCGCAAGCAAGTGGAGCAGGCGGCGGGCGCCATCATGTTGACTGCGCAGGAAGCACCCGAAACCAATAGGCGCATGAGGGAAGATTTATACAAGAAAACTATGTCCGCGGACGGAATTGCCGGCCGCAGGCCATATGGAATGAGCACACGTATGATCGAGCTGGTTGGGTGGAAGCGTTGCGAAGTCAACAGGATTATGAGATTTATGGGAGTCACAGAAGCAAACTTTCCATCTATTCTCAGACGATCACTGGTGTGGAAACCAATGGCTCGCTTCATTAATGAACATGTCATCCGCAACTCCTATCCAGACGCGCACCTGGACGGTTACTTCTGCAGGGATGATTCTCTGAAAGAATTTTTGAGAAGTGGTCCATGCATTGCAGCAGCTTTGCAGATACAGCATGCGTTCGAAACTTTGTACAGCGCAGCAGAATGCCTTGACTTGATCGAAGCCTATGCCAACAAACCGCTGACGGAGGACCTGATGCGAGAGGCTTGCGGCTTGGCTCCGAAGAAAAGATCAGAAATCATCAACGATGACCTGCTGCAGATTCCAGTGGACACCACAAGCCAAGAGTTGATGAAGGAAAAGTTGGTGCTGCTGAAGAATGTAGCAAACGCGGTCAGGGACTTTTGCCTGTCTAAGGGCAAAGGTGTTTTCACTGCGGGTATGTTTAAATACCTGAAATTGCCACTGGAGCATCCTGCAGACATGTCGAGAGAGGACATGTGGAAAGCTCTATTGTCAGAGGGCTTTCTTCTTCAGGCAGGAGAAGACCATGCCCAGTTGAAGGATGCGGTGTTGCCTGCCATTAAACTGGACAAGAAATTATTTGATGTGTTTCCCGAACTTGAAGTTCTTCCGGCAGACACTGTTCACAACGAGATGCATGATAAACACAGTCTCATGAACTATATATCAAGCTGCCCAGATCGAGAATCCAACGTCTGTACCGTTCTGTCGTACCTTGAGGCCGGCTTAAAGAAGTTGAAGAAGCGAGGTCGCGGGAAAGCGCCGCCTGAGATTTCTGAGAAGATCAAGGAGACTGAGGAGCGCCTTCGCAAGCTTCAAGCCACCGAGAAGACATTCTCAGATCTCGCGCACAACGACTTATCGGACGCGGCGCAGTCTGCTGATGGCGCGTCTCAGAAGAAGATTCGATTGAGTTCCAAAACCAGTCTGGTTCCAGCTACAAGATGCATTTATAATCGGAATTTTCAGGACATGCTGCGCACCCGAGCCTACTTGCAAGGCTTCGGTGCGCAAAGTTGCTCAAGGAAGATGCTACGGTTTCTTTGCCCCGCCACACGCGACTTGGACATTGAGAATTCAGTGTTCACATTGCTACACCAGCTGCTCCTCAAGCTTGGCGCAAAAGAGGAGCTTCCCGAATATATTTGGGAACCTCTTGAGCAGTGTGCAGAAGCAAGGGATGATGTGTGCCTTTCAAAGCTGAAAACTTCAGTGAAGTTGGGCAAGAAGATGCTTCATGAAGTCTTATTCGGTGGTTGTATTCCTACATCGCACAGCAACAACGGATTTCTACTCAATTTCCAAAGGACTGCACGATGTCTGCGATGGCTAGCGTGTTCGCTGCTGCCTCAAGTGTTTGAAAGAGTCAGATCCATGGAAGAAAAACGAAATCCTCAGGCCTCGGCCTTGGTCTATCTCTACGCTGCTGTGGAAGACTGGGTGCTGGAAGCGTGGGAAGACTATATGAGCACCATTACCCACAACCACTTGTCCCTGCACTTTGATGGCCTGCGCGTTGGCGGCCTTGAAGAAGCTCAGAGCATCGAGGACCTTTGCAAAAAATCCGAGGCTGCGATTCTTGACACAACAGGCTTCAAAGTCAAGATTCTCGAGAAAAGGCATTTATATTTTAGGGAGCTGTGCAATGGGGTGTCAGATCGAGAAGAAACTGAGGTGGAGCAGCAGTTGCTGCAGCCAGGCAACTGCATTCCCCTTGCAGTCAGCCGACTGCTGCCAACGAAGAAACAGGCCGTGATTTCAGAGCTGTGCAAGAGTTCGCAGCAGAACACCGAGGCTTTGAGAGTTGGATCTCGGTCGTACGCAGACGTGATTGCGTTCGCAAGCCTACACGTCTGTCCGTCTCTAGGCTTAGATGTCCAGGAACCAGGTCTCTATTTGTTGCACTCCGAAGACCAAGGAAGGCCGCACTGCGTGTCATGCAAAGTACAAGACGACGGGAATGTGGAACTCAGTGATGGAAAATTCGTTATGAAAATGAAGCGGGAGGAGCTGCGCAAGTTTGCAGATGATGCCATTGACGGTGCCAGCTTGGTCACGTTCAAGCTCTTCGACAAGAAGCGCAAGGTCGCGGAAAGGGAAGTTGCCAACAATGATTCATCCATATTACTGCAGCTACATGCAGGTGCTAATGTCGTCGATGGTGATTGGGCTGAGGGAATGGCCGACCATTGCGAATACGCCGGACCGGACGATGACTCTGCCGATGAGTGTCATGCTGCTGGTCCGTATGAGGAAGATGAAGATGAGGAGCCGATGGTCACTGTCGGAGACATTCTCTTGGCCAGCATGAAAAATGAAGTCGCAAGCGTTATGCAAAGAAATCGAGAAAGGCGGTGCCCTTTATGTCCTTTTCGCGTCTTCAATCGCCCTGCTCGACTCAGTGATCACATTCGTGTTTACCACGCCGAGCGACGGCAATGTGTTTGCAGTGGCACAAAACAATTAAAGATCGTGTGTGCACTTTTCGACAGCGATCAAATTGCTTCGCGGACGAGTTCCTGTTACATAGCCAGAAGTGCTGAAATTCTCCGGGAAACGGTGTAACCGCCGCTGACTGATAACACCAACGCCATTGATCGGTCTATTCGGCTGGTGTTCTCTGGCGCTGGACCACAATTCTGGAACAAAGCAACGGTGGACGGCTCAAGTACCTTGCGCAGAGTAAGGAACATCTATTACACGGTCGACTTCGCAGACGTTGTCTATCGGGAATTACTCTTGTGCAACGCTAAATGCAAAGCTGCTATTCCGCGAATATTGGTATCGATGATGGCAGCAGGCTGTGAGCTGGCTTCACTAATGCCTCGTCACGTCAAAGATTGGTGGCCCATCATCGAAGACATATTCTCGTCTCCTGCCTTGAGGACACTGCAGAACGATGCCATGACATTTTTCTTGCAGAAGAGAGAATTTCAGTACCTGTCCATAGATGGCACGATGAAATGTACTCTGCCAGTGCTCGGCCAGGCGCCTTGGCGAGCTGCAAAGGCAGTAAGAGATGAGGCTCCCTTCGATGACGAGAGCGCTCTGAGAAAGGTCCTGACTGTTCGCGGGTGCAGCAGTGCTGTTCTGGCTATGATTCCGGTTTCATCTGAGAAAGCCGAAGTTGTTTGCGCTGCGCTGTCCGACAGACTTCCACTGCAAGGCTTGAATCAGACTCAATGCGTCGCGTCAGATAGTGCCTCTCTCAAACTGTATACACTCCTGCGACGAATCATGCCGAATTTGAAATGCCTTTGTCTGGATCCCATTCATCTTCCAATAGTATATGAGTCACTGGGTCGCAGTGAAACAGTGTGATTTTGTGTTAGCAACTAACAGCTCGCAGCTCTTCGCTGGGTGTAAGTCAGAAGAGCATGTGATCCATGCATAAGGTACGCCACCTGGCGCAAGAAAACTGCCGGTGCTGTGTTTCTGCGTAAGATCGTGAGCAAGTTCAACGCATACGACAACAATGTCACCGCTGGTCATTGGGGCGTGTTCTACACAGGTCATTCTGCAGATCGTGCGCTGTCAGTTTCAGAACAGACCAAAAGAAACTACATCAAAAGCGGCGCTATGCCCAAAGCAAGGGCAAGCGCTGTGGTGAAACAACTAGATTCGGCGAAGCCTTTTACGTCCAGAAACGAATTCATAAAAGCGCTGGCAGCACTGGCAGCTGAGTTCCCAGAAGACATGTCCAGGAAGGTTACAGGCGCCAACAAGAGAATCGACGAGATTCTTTGGTGCGCCGCCGATCCCGATCGGGCGGAGTGGCTTCTCAACAACCTACGATGGCGACATCTTGTTAGCCTGGAGCTCAGCAATCTGATAGCAGCGCGCGTGAAAAAGCATGAGGAAGCAGGCTTGTTCTGTGTTAGCAATTTGACGCTTGTGCCAACCTGCCCCCACATGAGGCAGAAGAATCCGCGCTCTGCTGCCGTCTGGAACCTCGTCCAACGAAGCCTTGCATGCTGAGGTGAAGTCATGGTTTGCTCAAACGCAGCAGCTGCACAGAAGCACGCTGAAACTCAAGTTAGACATCTTGACCTGGGCAAAAATGTTGCCTCACGCTGTAGCAAGTCGAGATCCGACTCTGCGACAACTGTCCAGTAATCTTTTGCTGGTGCGACTCTGCACCCCGACCATCTGGACGCCGCAGTCGTGGTCTGCTTGGTGCTCTACCTGCAAGCAGGACAACTGCATTGCAAAAGCTTCTCTTCCAGGCGAGGAATGCCGTGTAGAGGAAAGACGCAAAGTGAAGCAATGGCACTTTAAGCGACCGGCTGCCTCAAAGCCACGCAGCCGCAAGCGAACTGTGTTCACCCTGGAGCGCAGCACTCGGCTGCGCACCCAAGGAGTCTGCTCTAAACGTAGACGAGCGCAATGATTTGATTCTTCTCGCTCGGCAAGCACAGCGAGTGCGCCTGCGGAACAGAAAACAAGACATGGACGTATGTCAGCTTGTGTCAAGTTTACAAGCTTATTTCTTGCTGCTGCGCTGTTGGAGTAAATGAATTTATGGCTGGGCGAGTGAACTGCGTCGAGGTGAGCGCTGTAACGCGACTGGCCTACTCCCAAGACAAGCGCAGTAGTATGACTTGCGGTGAAGCTTATTACTAATCAAAGCAATAATAGAAACACTATAATATTTTGGTTCAAGGCCTCCAGGACTAATGCCGATGAAGCAGCGAACTATGTTTTCGTCACGCTTTGCAAGACGGGTAAGCAAGACGGTGAGCGCGAGTATGTTCCGCCTATATGAAGGGGTCCAGAGCTCAGACCTGCCCAGGACGAGTTTGTTCCAGTATGTTCCACCCAAATGAAGGTCCGACCTTAGACCTGCCCAGGAGAGTTTTGGAACTTGGGGCTGGCAACACCGGGCACAGCCTCCAGCAGACCAACTGGTTGACCTGCTGGCCTTCGTTTGTCGAATCCTCCGGTCTTCGTCTTGGCCTCTCACGTCGGCCTTCGTCGAACCCCCCCTCCTTCGTCCAACCTTTCGG
Source organism: Symbiodinium natans (assembly GCA_905221605.1). Lineage (NCBI taxonomy): Eukaryota > Dinophyceae > Suessiales > Symbiodiniaceae > Symbiodinium > Symbiodinium natans. The sequence goes on from CAJNDS010002646.1 coordinate 276,381, forward strand.
CCTTGGTCGCCTCGGCCATCCTGGTGTGTGCTTTGACGGGAGTGAGGAGCGGAGCTCAGGTTTTGGTCAATCATGGTCAAGCCTCCGGGTTTAGGGTCAGCTGTACTCGCTTTTGTAAGAAAACTTCACCCCTCCCTGACCGCCCTAATCCCCGAAATCTAAACCCGGGGCCTGGGCACGCATGGTGGTCACCAAGGGCGCCGGGTTTAGATTTCGGATTTCGGTTCACCCTAGGCCCGAAGCCCTAACCCTAGACTCGGAGCCCGCGGCCACAGCCGTCGCTTGCTTCGGGCTCTGGGTTTAGGGTTAGCTGTAGTCGCTTTTGTAGGAAGACTTCACCCCATCCTCATAGAATTTTGGTTTCATAATGATTTTATGAATATTTTGAATACCTGAGAATGTCGTATATATATTTGAATGGAAATATGAGATTTTCAATGACAATTACAAAGAATTGAAGACCAAAATTTCCTAAATTCATGAAATATTCAGATTGCCTATGTGAATTCAATAAAAACAATTCAATTGCTCAAACAATATTGGATTTCCAATGATTCTGGAATATTTGGATTCTGGACATGTGTAAATATCTCAGAACATCGTATATGTTTGATTTGAAATATCAGGTTATTTCCATGCCATTTAGAATGAATTGAAAACCGATATTCTTGAATTAATTTATGAAATATTCTAGATTTCCAATTGAATTCAATATAATCATATTCAATTCCTCATACGGTTTTGGATTTACAAGATTCTATGAGTCTTTTAAATACATCAGAATATCGTCGTGACCTGGGGCCATGCTGACCGTGGCGGCGACAGCAGTATTGTGCAAGGTCATCTGAAGGGCGTGCAGCAGATCCAAGCTATTTTTTCTGGGCGATGGGTCTGTTGTGACCTGGGGCGAGGCTCGCACTTGTTCACGGGTATTGTTAAGTAGGGTTAGAAGTGCCTTAGAAAGGGCCATTACCAAGTGTCATTTCACTGACCCCACTCATAACCCCAGTTCTACCTGCCACGGAACCTCCAAGTAGGGTTCAGGGTTTCGGCCTTTGCCGCAGCCATAATCCACTCTAGGCCTGCAATCCCAACACCCAAAACCCCGTTAGCCCCAAACCCTAAACCCCAAACCCCAAACCACCCTAAACCCTCAACAATAAACCCTAAACCCTAAAACGCATTTAACATGCATAACCAAGCCCCTGAAGCATGGTCAGTCGCTTGGAACTATTGCCTTTTAGTAGAGTTGCTATTATAGCCAGAGAAAGCGTTCACATAATACGTAGAGGTCCCTGCCTCATATATATATATATGTATATCTATAATAATTAATATATCTACAAAGATGTATATGTAAATGCATATATATATATATATAACTGTTGATATTCTATTACTATATTTTGTATTATAAGTGCACATGTGGTAGCCTTTTGTACACATCCAGGTCTTCAAGTATATCCTAGATGGCTCCATGAACCTTCAGTTAGGGTGTGCTGGTTCAGGGTTTGGGAGAAGAAACAGAGAACACAAGCAACCTGATCCGGAGCGAAAAGCACACTCCTACCCTAGATCCACAAGGTGCTCCCTCTGTCGTGTCGGGCGTTGGAGGCTTTAGCGTGGCAGGGTGTGCGGGGCAGCTGAGGGCCTGTTTGATTTGGGCGGATGGCACCCACTAATTATGCCCCACCCTGTCTAAGCAACAGCGCGAGAACTAAAATTCACATGCATGCATCCTGCTTCTATATAAGAGATGTTGCAAATGATCCAAATACTAAAGCATAAAGGAACGAACGATACCGGAGACCCAGATAAACCCCTAAACCCTAAACCCTAAACCCCAAACCCTAAACCCTGAACCCTTAGGGCAAAATTCAGATTTTCCCCGCGCCTCCGTACCATGGTCTGCCTGGACACCCGGTGCTGGCCCAGGCGTGCCTGAAGCGCCTGGAGCCACCTGCAAGGGGGTTTAGGGTTTAGGGTTTAGGGTTTAGGGTTTAGGGTTTAGGGTTTAGGGTTTAGGGTTTAGGGTTTAGGGTTTAGGGTTTAGGGTTTAGGCTCAGGTTTAGGGTTTCGGGCTCAGAGGGTTTGGGGAGTCAGAGGGCTTTGATGGTTTTTCATGGTTTTCAGCCTCTTAAGAAAAGGCGGCTTAGGGGGTTTAGGGTTGAAAGGGCTGTAAGAGCATTTACAGTATGCGTCATGTACAATATGATGAACTTTGACATGATGGACACCCGAAACGTGCCCGGCACAAAGAAGAGGAAGGGGGAACGGAGGCCGAAAAACCTCCAAAACCTAGGCTGAGGGCCGAAGCCCTGAAGAAGAGTGCCTTAGCCAGAAGCCAGGCCAAAAACCGGCGGAGAAAATTCCAACGCAGATCCTAAGTTGCCAACAGGCGTCATGTACAATAAGTCCAAACTAAGACATATAAGCGTTTCTAATGTTGACGCTGGCTGTACAATCGGAATTTGCGAGTTCGGCGTTGTTGCTTTATGGAAAGGTGTTATGGGCTTCAGCGGGTTTAGGGTTTAGGGTTTAGGGTTTAGGGTTTAGGGTTTAGGGTTTAGGGTCTAGGGTTTCAGGGTTCAGGGTTAAGGGTTAAGGGTTTAGGGTTTAGGGTTTAGGGTTTAGGGTTTAGAGGTTTGGGGTCTGTGGGCTCAAAGGGCTCCGGGGTCTCAAAGCTGCGGGCTCAGAAGGCTCCGGGGTCCTAGAGGCGCTAACGGCTTTCAGGGGGGCTGGCAAGTTTAAGAAAGGTTAAAAGACAAGGACGACTTTGAAGCTTCTTCGCTTGCGCCCTGGTTTGCTGAAACAAGTGCTTTCCTCTCGCCTTGACGAAGGCTGGTGCAGGAAGACCATGTGGGATAAACGTGGTGACTCAGTATTTCGGCTCCTGACGCCTGTAGACTGTCCCTATCCCAAAACTCTGTACACCCGAAACCCTAAACCCTAAACCCTAAACCCTGAACCCTAAACCCTAAACCCTTAATTAACCCTAAACCCTTAACCCTAAACCCTAAACGCTAAACCCCCATCCCAACATGGCTCCGCCGTGGCGCCTCGTGAAGGCCTCCAGCCATTGCTCCTTCGTCACAACCTCCGGGGCCTGCCCGGGCGTGAGGGGCCTAGGGTTTAGGGTTTAGGGTTTAGGGTTTAGGGTTTAGGGTTGAGGGTTGAGGGTTGAGGGTTGAGGGTTTAGGGTTTAGGGTTTAGGTTACTAGTTTGCAAGGGAACCTTGAACCCCAAAAAACAAGGGTAAAGGGTACCACCGGGCAACCAAGCCCCTCGGATGCCCCCTCAAACGTCAGGAAAGTTAAGGGTTTGTCGGCCTTAGGGCTGCCCAAAGCCCGCAACGTTATTCCAAACCCATCACTTCCTTCCCTCCCCCCCCAAGGCCCATTGTATTTCTTCATTTATTGATCTATCTACTTACTTATGTGTTTTCTTACATATATATATATATAGATGTTTCTTTGTTCATTTTGTCATTTTCATTATAGTTTTTACTTTTTGTTTTATCTTTTTGTGTTTTCTTTCTTCTATGTTTTTTAATTGTTTGGGGGTGGTTGAAAAATCCGAAGTCGTGTGGCCTCAGGTCGATGAAGCCAAGGTTGAGGCTAGTTCTGCTTCGCATTGGGGGCACCCTTCGTAGTGTAGCGTTTAGGGTTTAGGGTTTAGGGTTTAGGGTTTAGGGTTTAGGGTTTAGGGTTTAGGGTTTAGGGTTTAGGGTTTAGGGTTTAGGGTTTAGGGTTTCGGGTTTAGGGTTCAGGCGTTGGGGGGAGGGGGGGGGGGTGCCCTTATTCCTAGTGTCGCCCTTACTTGCCATTCGAACATGGAGTTCGGCAACCCGAGAAAAAAACAAGTTTCATGACTCCCCGAGGCGGCAACTGTGAGAGGTCTTGGGTTTAGGGTTTAGGGTTTAGGGGTTAGGGTTTAGGGTTTAGGATTGAACTGGGGTGGAATACTACAGCTTCCGGCCCAACTTAGCGTTCCCATGGAGATTCACACCTGCTTTGACCCCTGCACCCTAATCCCTAAGGTAGGGCTTAAGGCTTCGGGTTCAAACAGCCCTCTGAACTCGAAACTCTAAACGCTAAGCCCAGAAACTCTCCGAATCCTAGTCCCAAGTCCCTAAACCCACAAACTCTCAACCCCTAAACCCTCACAATAAGCCCAAATTCATAGGGCCCTGGGCGCGCCTGGTAGCCAGCCACAGTCGTTAGCTGAACGCCGACGGCTGCACGCCGGAGCTGCAACGAACCGCCGATATGCGGGTTTACGATATTAGGGTACCTCATTGGGGTCCATATCATTATAGGGGATCCTCCTATTTGGGGGTCTATATTGGGGCCACCTATTTTCGTAAACCCCCATACTGTTTGGGGTTTGGGGTTCGGGGCTTGGAGATTTTTTTGGGTTTGGGTTCAGGGCTTGGGGTTTAGTTAGGGTTTGTGGTCTGTGGTTAGGTGTTGTGAACGGAGTTTATGGCAGAACTAACACTGCAGGTGCAATCACTTTTGAAGGCTTGAGCCAATGTCGCATGTGTATGCTCACTCATTGTGAAACATGTTGTGTGACACCTACAAATCTAAACACCCCTCCTAAGCCAGGTGGTCATTTGACCCATTGGCTTCACACGAGCCGTTTGGCTGCTCCGGCTCGTCCAACATGAAAACGCAATCCCATGTTCTTGAGGTGTTTGAGCATTGCCACTTCGGGCATTGGTTTGGTGCAGATGTCGGAGTAGTTCTTCTCCGTGCCTACACGCTCCAGAGCTCGCGTGGCGACTTTCTCTTGCACCCACAAGTATCTTGTTTGCACGTGGCGTGCTTGACCCAGGCCCTGGCGCTGGGTAGTGCCTCGGGCCGCCGAGGAATCAGATCGAATCCGCAGACCGACCTTTAATCCCCAGTCTTCTAGCATCGCCTGTAGCGACAGACCTATTGACCCTGCTCGAACTATAGCGTAAAACTCACTCTCTCCACTCGAAAGGGAGATCGTGCTTTGCACGTTGCTTGAGTGTTTCACGCAGTGCGATCCAAGCATTGTCACTAGTCCCGTGGTTGACCTCCGCGTGATGAGGCAACCAGCGTGGTCTGAGTCGCAGTACATCACAATCGCTTTGCTGAACCGTTGCGGGTGGTACTCGTAGATCAGCCGTGGATTTCCGCGTAAGTAGCGGACAAGCCTCTTCAGATCGGCCCATGCCCACTCTGTGGGTTCTTTCATGTGCCGTGCTAAGCTCTTCGTAGCCTCGGCAATGTCTGGACGGTCCTGCGCAAGGAACGCTGCCCTCATCGTATGAGACCGATATGCTTTCTGAAGTTCGGCATTCAACGGCTGTGCTTCAAGCATCGCTTTCAGGTCACTTCCCTTTTTCTTTTCTGCTGGCGTTTTGGCCGCCTTCGCAGACTCCAGGCCAAGGTCGCGTACTAGGGCTTCCGCGTGCCTTGGATCCGCTTCGTACGTAACAGTTCCTGTCTGGCTGTCATAGCTCACGACCCGGTTCAGGACAGTCATGCTATCCTTTTCACACTCAGGTCCTATGTGGCCATCACACTTGAACTCGTACTCTTCAGACAGTACTTTGTCTACAAAGCGATGTCCATCTTCGTCTGCCAAGACTAGGAAATCATCCCCATGCACCAATAATCTCACGTCGGCTTCGGCATGATAAAAGGTACACGGATATGCTTTTCCCACGACAAACCCGTGCTTGCGTAACAGGCTTGTGTACGATCTCTGCCATACAGCTGAGGCATCACGGGTGCCATACATGGTCCGTTTCAACAGACCACAAAAGCCGGGAGCTTCATCTCCCTCGGGAAGTGTGACAAACACACGTCGTTCTGCTTTTCCATAGAAGTGTGCACGTGATATGTCTGTCAGCTTCAGCGTGAGCTTCTTTCCGCCCTTTGACCTCTTGAGTGTCGTCAGCAGACTGCATAGGATCTTCAATCCTTCCAGAGGTGGCATTGAGGAAAACAGCGCGTAGTCTGGTATCAACGCCGCTTGTCCCTGTGACTTGACCTCGCGGACTACCAAACGACTGCGGTAGTTTTCCCGAACATCATCCCCTTTGTTGCGGTCTACCCACTTCAAGGTTATGGGCGGACGACCTGTTTCGTCCCAACACACGCTCTCTTCGACTTTCTCGTACACACCTTGCTTTTTCACCCAGGCAAGTTCTGACGCTCTTGCTTCCGCAACCTTTTTGGCATCAAGTTGTGCCCCTGTGTTTGCGTCTATGACGGGCTCGCTTACGTGAAGCTGCCCAGCCTTGGGTAAGGTATCATGGAGATACTCTTCGAGCGGTGGCTCCTCGTGTGGGTCAGGTCCACCCACATGGCCCACCTCCTTCATGTCTCCATCCAGAACCAGTTGTGCTCGCACTCCTGCCAGTAGTGCTCTTTCAAGCTTCGGAGGATACTCGGCCTTGGCCGTCACGATCCCCTCCTTGAAGCTTAGCGTTCGGTTCCACACCTTCGCATTGCCCTTGCATAGCTTTTCCAGCGCTGTTGCAACCGTCGCCGAATTAGTAATCCAGCGGGTTCGCTTCTTGCCGGATTGGCCTGCAATCATTTTTCCACTTTCGTCAACTTTCCACTTGCACATTGGGCCTTCAACCAAGTACGAACCCATCCTTTGAGCAAGTTCATGCTCCCAGGACTTAGTTCCCCTTGGGCACTCATAGAGGAAGTAGTTTCCGGCTTCCTTCTGTGCCTCGAAGGCCTCAAAGCAAAGCCCCAGTTGAGATCGGGCCTTCCTCAAATTTCCGCGTCTGGTCTCGACTCCAATCTTGTTGGTCATGTCGAAAGCACGTTGTACTGACTGGAAGGGTCCAGTGGGCAGCTTGCCCACCAGAAGCTTTGGCTTCACTTGTTCCAGCTTTTCGAAGAAACGCAAATGCTCAGCCTGAGCGAACATCGGCGGCTCTTGGTCCATTGGCAAGATAATGCCTTCATTCACCATGCTCCAGGGCACAGCTGAATTGCCATTACCTCCCAACTGTAGAACCATAGAGTTTATGGCCTTCGCTTCGGTCGGGCTGCACTTGAGCCCCTTTTGTTCGAACATCCGCGTAATCAGGTTCATTCGCACTTCCTCGTTGGCTGGCGGCGGATTCGCCGTTGCTGTGTCGTACATTTCTGCATCTGCTCGTGCTTGTTGGCGTGAGTGGTCCAGGCCGGGTCCTGCAGAGCCACTTGCTCCCCCTTGCACGTGTACTCCAATGACCTCGACATCTGGACCATCGGTAGCCCTCGTGCTGGGCTCTTCCCGGTAAAGGTCCTCGACGTCCTTGGACGCTGCGCGCTTCCGCTGTTTCGGCTCGGCGCGGTCCTCGACCTCCATTGGTCTGGACAAAGGTGCGCCTGCCGCTTCCTCTGCTGCAACATCCATTGCGTCGGGGGCAGGTCTTCCTTCCAGCGCGGGTTGGTCTCTTTTGACCCGCTTTCCGTAGTCCTTTTCAACTCGCTCTTGGGCCCTTTTCACTCTTTCTTTTCCCTCGTCGGTTTCTTGCAGTCTTCTCTGCACTCTCATCCTGCACTCGTCATTGTGCGCTCGCTGCGGGAGACCCATCAGCTGCGCATCGCATCCCGGACACTGAGGCGTGTAGCCGTACAGCTCAATGTCGGACTTCATGACGTACAGGTTGCGTGCCTTGAAGTCTCGGTGTTGTGGCGCGGGTTGTTCGCCTTCGAGAGCGGGCATACCGACTCGGTTGGGCGACGCTCGCTCTTGTGGACCGGACATCCTCCAAGGCAATCCGCGTAGCACTTCGAAACCTTCAACAGGCCATTTCTCATCCTCGGGCCTCCTGTGCAAGGAGTGGCCCCGGGATATACCCTCGGACGTCATGATCAGCAAGTCTGCGTTCCTCGACGCAGTTCCGACGTAACGTCCCATGCAAACTCTTGCATCTAGGCTTCCTCGCTTGTGTTTCGAACCAACTGGCTTGAACATCACCTGTTCGCCAAAGACAATGGTAGGTCGCCTCCACGGTCGGCCCAGCGTCCTTTCGTAAGCTGACTTCCCGTCTTCGCCAATGCGAAAACGTGTCATCAAGAACGCTGCATGCCTTGCGATCCAGGCGAGAATTGGGTGGTCCACGCCCACCTCGATCTTAAGCTTTGTCTCCAGCTCCGACAGGATAGCTCGGACCATTCGCTTCACCTCTCTCACTGCGGCCTCGGCTATGCCGTTCGATGGCGCATTCTCGTGTTCCGTACTTGTAGGACTCTCTCTCAAGTCGAACACTACATTTTGGACTTCTTCGGAGGCCTTGAGTTTGAGCGCACGGAGGGCGTGTTCATTATCTGAGAATAAGCACATCCTCTTCCATCCGGCCTCGCGTATCACGCTGGCCAACCACGTGACGTTGTACGCATGCGTGCCTTTCTCGGGCAACGAAGTTGCCCAAGTGCGCTGCGTTTTGTCGCACCGAACCACCAGGTGCGGCATCACGTCGTCTTCCTGCTTTTCTTTGCCCAGGAAGAAGTAGTCCATGTGTAGCGTCGGCAAAGATGTCTCAAGTTCGGCTCTCCGAATCCGGTAATGTGGATTCACCATCTTTCGCGCTCTCTGGCAGTGGACGCACCAGGAACGGTGCACCGCGTGCCCCGAGGCTTCGTGCTGTGCGATCTGGTCAGCCGTTGGCTGGTCTGGGCTCTTCGGCACTATCGCCCTCTGTTGTTCTTCGCCTGGAGCCTCCGGCTCCTCGGCAAAGCGGTCGTCTTCAGTGCCTCCTTTTTCCTCGCTTGGCTGCTGCTGCTGTTGTTGCTGTTGTGCTGCTGGCGCTGCTGCTGGCACTTGTATGCTTGCGCTTGCTCCTTGTTGCGTCGTTTTCCTCTCTTTCTTCTCTCGCTCTCTCTCTCTCTCTCTCTCTCTCTCTCTCTCTCTCTCTCTCTCTCTCTCTCTCTCTCTCTCTCTCTCTCTCTCTCTCTCTCTCTCTCTCTTCTTGTCTTCCTTGGCTAACACCTTGAGCGTTGCCTTTCCGGCGGCTCTCCTTTTTGCCGCTTCCTCAACCATCTCAGCCTCTTCGTCTAGGGGTGAAACGCTAAGCCCGTTGGGCCTTACACCGTCTACGGACGCCCCGTGAAACCCAGGCCGTCTTGGCCCTTGCTTCCGCCCTTCACTCCTTTCTTCTCGTCTTGCAGAGGAAATTCTTCACTTGCATCTTGGTTCCGACACCCTTGTGCTTCCAAGCCAACTGGCGCAACGCCTCGTCGGCCTCCTTAGCGAAAGCAGTTCCTTTTGGGACCAGCAAGCCTCCTGTTCCGTGCAGAAACGCAAAATGCGTCTTGCACGCCTGTGCTCCTGACAGGAGTATGCGGTGGACCCCGGCGCCTCGGCCGGTGATCGTAGCCCCACGGCCTCCCGACAAAGTGCCGGTGACCTCGGCTTTTCCTTGGTCTTTCAGCGCCTCACCTGACGCCGTCTTGTAGCGGACGCCGTTGTCCTTTGGCTGCGTCACGTACTTCTCAGGCAGAACGGTCACGGCCGCTCCCGTGTCAAAGTTGACCTCGACGCTAGCCACGCCTGGCGAAGCGCCCAGGCTAGCAGCATCCACGGTCTCGAAGCTGTGCACCGATTGGTGCACGCCTCCTTCGCCCGGGTCCTCCGGGTCTTCTCCTCTTGGGTCGCGGCGGTCGTCGTAGTCTTCACAGTGCACAGTCTCTTCATCGTCGTCTTCGCTTTTCTTGACCTTCTTCCTTCCTTTGTGCTCTGGATCCCAGGTCGACCCAAGCTTCCTCTTCAGCTTGTTGCGCCTTTGGTTTCTCTTTTGGTTCCTCTTCTTCTTCTGCTCGGCCGCAATCGACGGGTCCGCCGAGTAGCGCCCGGTCGCCTTCGGCCTTTCCTGCTTTTCGAGCTCCTTCCGGTAGAGCTCCTCCTCGTCGTCGGCATCCACGCGGTGGCTCGTCCTTTCGGCTTTCGTGAGGGGGCGGTAGTCCTTTCGCCGCTCGGGCTTGGCCTCCGTCCCATGTGGATAACCTCCGTGTCGACGCCGTCGACCTCTTCCTTCTGGTTGTCGCGGAAGTCGCCCTTTTTCACTTTCACGTCGTGTCGGGCGTGCCACTTCTTGTCGGCCTCGATCCTCTCCTTTGCTCTTTCGCCCACACCGCTGCGTCTGTGCTCTTGCGCTCTCCTTCGTCCCTTTTCCGCACGCCAAGCCTTCCAGTGGCTGTCTCCCTTTTCCACTTGGCGTTTGTAGCGCACGTCGTGCACCGACTGGTCTCTGCGGTGTTCGGGCTCCTTTTTCTTCACGCCCGCTTGCTGCGCCCTAAGGCGCTCGCGCTCCTATTTCAGGCGCTTCCGCTCGTCTTCCAGGCTCGCGATCTCGGCTTCCAGCTCTGGGTCACTGCCGCGTCCCTCGAGCTTCTCTCTCTTTGTCGCGATCCTCTGGTCCAAGACCGCGAGGTTCGCACGGTTGGTCTCCATAAGACCCGACGCTAGCATCCTCTGCATGCTGCTCGAGGTGCTTGCCGTGATCGCGGTTGCTCCTTCGGTTCCTTCTTCCTGCTTTGGCGGCTTCTTCTTTTCTTCCTTCTTGGGTTCCTCGGGCCCCTCGCTTGGAGGGTCATCCTCGAAGTCGCTTTCGTCCTCGGAGCTCTCCGGCTCCAAGGAAAACTTGTCTTCTTCTTCTTCTTCTTCTTCTTCACCAGCGGCTTCTTCCTCCCTTTGCTTCACCTTCTCGGCTACCTTTGCGCTCCTCAGCTCAGCCTTGCTGGGCCTGAGGGCCCTCACAAGCTTTTCTCTTTCGAAAACTTTCCTGGCGTAGTGGGAGCCCGCTGCTTTTGCAGCTGCTGCCTTGTACTCTTTCATCCTCTTCTTCAGCAGAAGGGACGCTTTGCTCCTGAACTTCAGTCGCCTCGACCCGCAGGTGGAGCAGGCCTCGCCTTGCTTCTTCAGTAAGGACTCCCCGACGGTGCCTCTGGGCTTCTTGTCTCGTATGGCATCTTGGTGGGCCACACGTTCCCTGAAGCGCATCCCAGACCCCCGATCGGATCTATTTATTGGATCCCCAAGTTATGTTGGAAATTGGATCCAGAATGTATCGGGGGATCCAAAATTTGGATCCGCCAGTATGCCGTGCGCCCTCAAAACATGGCATGTTTTCACCGTGGCATCATCACTTTGCGCCGTATCTCGCTTTTGAATCATTTTCAAGACAAACTATAGACACTAGACCTGTTTAGGATTCTCACATATGTCAAAGATCCAGACAGCTGGGAGTTAGTGATGTAAGCCGAAACTTGAATCATTGGGGGATCTTAGGAAGAACGGTGAGTGTCTCTGCCCATTTACAAACTTAAAATGACCTATTTGGAAACGTCAGTCTGGAAGTAGAAGCTGAAACACAACCATGCCACCAACAGTTTGGGACCGACCACCAGGATCAGTCGGAAGAATCTCCAAAAAGCACCACCCACCAATAACCATGATGCAATGTAGACCCCATATTAAGACCTGCGTAATTCAATCTTCTCCGTTTTTCAATTTTTCTAGACATTCGGAACTTGCGCTGGTCAAGCTCCAGCATGTAAACCCGACGCCTGCAAGCATATCTTATACGCGCATTTGGTCGCAGGAGCCCGTGTCCCACACGAAGAATGTCCCCCGTTTGTATATAGACGCAAGTTTGATACTTGGTCTAACGAGTTTCACATCTACGGTTTCAGAACTCTAAGTATCACCGAGCAAGCGCGCCAAAACCACGCAACCAAGGGTGCTCCGGGAAAGCCAGCAAGTGACATAAAGGCTTGAGATTATAGGCTGTTGCGCACCACCAGTCTACGAATTCATTCATCAAAAACCCAAAGGGAGAGAGAGAGAGAGAGAGAGAGAGAGAGAGAGACATTTGTACTGTTTCTTTAGGCACGTGATAGCAAACCCCAAACAGCGCAACCCTGCTTGTAGGAATGTTTGAAATACATCGGGAATAGCTTAACTTCATGGATGTAAATCATGATAGTCGTTCCTCCCGTCCTCGGTCACCCAAGACGTGTGGGGCGTCAGAACCCAAATATTGTAAGCCCTTCAGATTTTTTCGCACAAGCCTCCAAAAACAATTGACGCCCTAAACCCCACGAAGAAAATCAAGCCTTCGAGCACGAATTCGCTGCTCCAAACCGAAAACTTAACACTGGACATGCTGTCGTGCAATTAAGTTGTCACGTTTTCGGCACGCTCAACCCAGTTATCCGTTGCGTACTTCTAAGCCTGACGCCTTGCGAGCGTGAGATGTTCCCACGCGGGTTGTATATAGATACCCAGCTACAGCTCGGAATCAGAGCCCAACTCAGACACCACTATAGCGCACAGGGTCCTTTTTACGGGCTTTCGTGTCAAACCGCGTCAGGCGCACGGTCTTTGTGTTAATAGGTAGAGGCAGAGGTTGCGTAAATGATCCGACACATCCAAATGTGACAGTTTGCGAAAAAGGTCTACGATCTTGATGCGGGCAAGACTTTTTGGGCTCTTTTTTGGTCCTGGGGCCCCCTCATTGCACCCTCATCGCAGCGATTTGGCGCCCTCATCGGACCCTCATCGCTGCCTCTCCTCTTCGTTTCCTTTTCGGGCCTCCGATTTTGGGGAGGGCTCATCGGCCCCTCATCGCTTTTTTGGCGCCCCCCCCTCATCGCCACCTCATCGCGGCAATTCGGCGCCCTCATCGGACCCTCATCGCTGCCTCTCCTCTTCGTTTCCTTTTCGGGCCTCCGATTTTGGGGAGGGCTCATCGGCCCCTCATCGCTTTTTTGGCCCCCCCCCTCATCGCCCCCTCATCGGCTCCGTTTTTTGTTTAGCTCCACAATTTCCGAAGTTTGTGCGAAAATTTGGAAATTTTGCGAATTCTTAACGTGTGTCACGAACCCAAGTCAGTGGATGTTTTCTCGAGCTTCCTGTAGGTCATCGAAGCCTACGTCTGAAGAGAAGGAACGCAGGCGTGAGACGAACGCATTTCATGGACCCGGGCTGCTCACATTTGCCCATGTGAAGGTTGCAGCATTTACCAATACCCAACATTCCCCTGCGCCGTTATAAAATACTAAGAACTAGCCGCCGAAATTTAGCTTTGCGCACACCGTGCACTCTTACCCTTAAGCCCATACGCATGTGTAACAGTTGATGCAATAAAACGGTGTAGGTTCTTTTAGAGCTCAAACGGTTAAACGAAGCATTAAAGCGCTGGCGTCATTTTTCGTTGGGTATAGAACTTATGTTTTGTGTTTTTAAGAAGGGTTCGGTGATCGTGATGCTCTCTGGCCGCCCACTAAGCTCAACTGCCTCTTCTCGTCAAGCGCAAGCCCATGTATCCAGTCTTCCGATGTCTTACGCGTAGAAGACTGAGCAAGTTGACAAGACAAACAATTTATTCATGTGACAGCTTGAGATGGCCCAACCATCACCTGGCGATGCCTGATGAAAAGGAATTGCAAAAAAGAAAGAAAAACGGTTCATATGAATCATGAACTGCGTAAGCTCCAACATGCGCGGAAGCTTGTCACTGTGTAAAGGTTACGTTGGTGGAATGTTGAGGGATGCTCGTTGGAGGGGGGCTGTTGGGGCTCGTTGGGGTGTGCTGGGTGTCTCGTTGTGGAGGCCGGTTGGGGGGCTCGTTTGCAGGCTTGCTGCCTGGTCTGCGGCTCATTGGGGGCTTGTTGGGGGCCTTGCGCGGGGCTCGTTGAACGGTTCGTTGAAGGGTTCGTTGTTGGGGCTGGTGGGGGCTCGTTGGGGTTTCCCGTTTCCGACCGTCTGCAAAGAGTGCTTTGCCTCTTTGTTGCTCTTATTGTATTGCCCCTTCGTTGCTCCCTCGTCAAAGGGTTATAGCAATCACTCCGTCAAGGTGTTCCTGATAGTCGTTGCAGACGGATCGATGGAGAGTGCGTGGCGGCTAATAACCGGGCACCGTTTGCATGTGTCCGTCCTCTTCAATGGCAGGCAGCGCTTATTCCTGAATACGTGCCCACGAAGGTGCTGCATTAGTTTTCAACCCACGCAGCAGCGTCATGAATCACTTGAGTAAAGGACTTGGACGTCGCGGCGTGAAATTCCGTGCGCTTGAACTCATCTAACTGCTGGCATTTGCAACAGTTCTGACAAGCTAGAACTTTCTACCCCAACGCTTGAATTCAACATCCCAGTTTGGGCCCAACATGTCAAAACTTGACACACGCAGCACACAGAAAATAGATCCGAAAATGTGCCGGGGATCTAAAATTTGGATCCCTTGGCAAGAGGATCCAATAAATAGATCCGATCCGGGGTCTGGGATTCCTGCCCAAGACGCCGGACTCCTTAGAAGCTTTGGCTTTGCCTTCGCCACAGGTCTTTGGCTCCTTGAGGCTCCCCACTTCGGCGCTGTGGTAGCAAGTTGTCTCTCCACCTCTTCGCTTCTTGGCTGCACTTCTTCACTTCTAGGTGGAGGCTTCGAAGGTGGTGACTTTGGTTCTGTTCTCTTCGGCTCTACCTTTGGCTTCGAAGGTGGTGACTTTGGCTCTGTTCTCTTTGGCTCTACCTTCGGCTTGAGAAGCGGACTTTTGGTCCTGGAAGGCGGTGGTGACTTCGGCGGTGTTCTCGGCCTTTCTTGCTTCGCCTTTGGAGGGGTCTTGGGCTCAGGCACTGGTGGCTCCCGGTAGCGCGAAACGCGCTTCCAGGGTGCCGTGTCCAAAGCCTTAGACCTCACCTCCTTCTTCTCCTCTTTCTTTCCGGCCTTTGGCTCGCGCACTCTCTCCGGAGGTCCTCGCGACGAAGACGAAAACGCTCCGAAGCTGGACTGCCCTGGCACCTCGCCGCGGGAACGTCTCCTGGCTTCTGCCAGCTCTTCCGCTTCCTGAAGAAGTCTTTCCTGGCGACGTCTCCTCGCAAGTTCCACCTTTTCCTTCAGGTCTTGGAACTGACCCCTTGCTCTGTCCATTTGCTCTTCCAGAGCTTCCAGCTCCTTTTCATCCTCGTCTTTTTCCTCCTTTGGAGGAACCTTCCTTTTCGGGTTCTTTGGCGCCATGGCCCCAAGCACGGTCGGGCCGGAGCCCTCTTCCCTACTTGAGCCACGACTGCCGGGGTCTGGCTTCGACTCTTTCTTCTTCTTCTCTTTCTCTCTCTTCGGGCTCTCTCTTTCTAACGCTCCCACGTAGAGGTTGTTTGTTTCTGCTTCCTCCCAACCGTCCTCCCAGGTTTCTCCCCAGTCTCCGTCTTCCCAGCCTTCATCCTCTTCCTACGTGTTTCTTGTTCTTACCACCTTTCTTGCCTTTTCCCTTTTTGCCTTTTCCTTTCTTACCTTTTCCTTTGTCCTTTCCTCCTTTGGGGCTCCCTCTTCCTCCTTTGCTGCTTGGTTTTCCTCCTTGTTGCCCTGGACCTTTGGGTGAGCCCCGTTGCTGCTGCGAACCTTTGCCTCCATTGCTCCAGCAGTCGCGGGCATAGTGTCCGCTCCTGCCGCAGTTGTGGCACACGACCTTGCTTGCTCCTTTTCCTTTGCCTCTCTCCACATACGACAGGTCCATAGGATCATCCTTGCTCGCCGCACTGGCTGCGGCTGCAGACATCACCTTCAGACTCTTTCCTGTCTTGTACTCGATGAAGCGAGTCACCTCGTCGAGCACGTCGTCGTACGTGGAGAACCGGCTCTGGTTCAACTGGATGTGAGACTCCAGCTCCTGTGGCAACATTGCCTCCAGTGCTGCCATCTTTATCTCATCAGCCAGGGTCGTTCGTCGCCCTGTGCTGTCCTTGCGCTTCTCGTAAGTGCGCACAGCGTCGGCCCATTCTTCGATGGCCTGAGGGAGATTCTCCAGCTTCTGCTTCTGGGGCGATATAATCGCTCTCAACATCGTGCGCTTCCTGCTTGCAGTCGCAGGATCGTATCGCCTCGTAAGGCGTCTCCATGCCTCGAACCCGTTGTTCTGGCAATTTCACACGATCGTAAATGGTTCCTTCGAGGTAACCATTTGGAGCGCGTTCGCGAGCTCCCTCGACTTTTCTTGCAGTCTGGGAACTCGATCCGCCTCCAACGCCTTTTCTCCAAAGGCTGTGTCCAACTCCTCCGAGGAGAATGGCTTCTCTCTCTCTTCGAGCCACTCTAGAACTTCTTGCAGATCATGGTGGATCGAACAAACGTAGCTCGACATTCGATGCCTCCATGGTAGGAACTGTTCACTCTCACCTGAGAAGGTCGTCGGCTTTCCCAGGCCCTTTGTGTCGACCAAACAGAGCTTCTCGTTTGGTCCTCCTTTCTTTGCCATGGCCTCAACCAGTTCCTTGTTCGACTTGACCATGTCGCTCACCAACTGTGGCATCGTGCCCATCTGAGCCGTCGCCTGCTGCACTGCCGTATGCGCTTGTGCTCGCACTTCCGCAACTTGAGCTGCACTCTCTTGCCGCACTCGCTCAAGTGCTGTGCTTTGCTCGGCCCTTAGCCGATCATTCTCTTCGCGTTGCCTTGTGAGTTCGTTTCTCAGATTCACAAGCTCCTGCATCACTTGCGCTGCAGTCACTTGTGCCTGTTGCTGTTCCTGGCTGCTCATCGCAAACGATTAGCCAGCCGACGGCGGAACTCGCTGCTTTGGACGAAAGTCTGGAGATGCTGGCCCAGGAGGCCCCAAATCCTTTGCAGTCGCCTAATCCGATAGAGTAAACGGATCAAGCGTTCCCAGCGGTGCACAGCGGGAGCTTGCACCACAGCGAAGCCTTCGTTGTCACTTTCAGCACTTTCGTCAGCAAGGTCGCGTCTGCTGTCCATTCAAACCGACAGCTCCGCTACCATGAACGGAGTTTATGGCAGAACTAACACTGCAGGTGCAATCACTTTTGACGGCTTGAGCCAATGTCGCATGTGTATGCTCACTCATTGTGAAACATGTTGTGTGACACCTACAAATCTAAACATGTTGGGATGTTCCCCCTTATGCTAACAGTCCTTAGTTGGGATTATTATCGAAGGTGCTATAATCCCTATAAAGGACTGTTTGTATAAGGGGAAACATGGCTATACTTGGGGCGCAAGCAGTTGCGCCTAGGCCGCAAAATCTAATAAGCCCTGAACCACGCCACAACATGCAATTTCAAGAGGAAGAAGAACATGCTAGCCCCATAAACAAATCCCTATACCCTAAACCCTAAAGTCCCGAAACCCCATAGTCCCTAAAGTCCCGAAACCTAACAACCAAATCTAACGTCCCGAAACCCTGTAGTCCGTAAAGTCCCTAAACCTAACACCCTAAACCCTAAACCCTAAACCCTAAACACTAAAAACTACACCCTAAACCCTAAACCCGAAACCCCAAACCCTAAACCCTAAACCCTAAACCAAAAACCTTAAACCCTAAACCCTAAACCTGACAACCAAAAAAACAAGGCGGACACCGTTGCCTGGGCCCAGAGGAGCGGAAGGAGGCGGCCGGGAAAGCCCCAGCGACCCTGAGGAAGACGTAGGGTTTAGGGTTTAGGGTTTAGGGTTTAGGGTTTAGGGTTTAGGGTTTAGGGTTTAGGGCTTAGCCCCCCCCCCCCCCCTCCCCGGCCTCCAAGCGCTCCAGGAGCTGCGGGAGCTCCTGTCCAGTTTCGGAAGTTTTTGGCCTCTTGGGATCCCATATGGGGGGGGGGGGGGGGGGGTTTAGGGTTTTAGGGTTTAGGGTTTAGGGTTTAGGGTTTAGGGTTTAGGGTTTAGGGTTTAGGGTTTAGGGTTTAGGGTTTAGGGTTTAGGGTTTAGGGTTTAGGGTTTAGGGTTTAGGGTTTAGGGTTTAGGGCCCCTGTCCGGTTTCTGAAGTTTTTGGCCTTTTAGGATGCTCTCAGGACCCCTTTTGGGGGTTTTGAGGGGTTTTGGGTTTAGTGCTTAGGACGAAGCCTGTTATGTTTTTGTTTTCTTTCTTTGGGGGGGGGGGGGGGGTTAGAGTCTTTCGTTGGTTAGGGATGCTGTGGTCTTGGGGCCTTAGGGTTTTGTATGATAATAAGATAGTATAATAGGAAGGGAACTTTATGTGGTCAGTTACTTTTTGGCTCTTTTCTGGGTCGCTTGTCGGCGCCTTCAATTTAGGGTGCCTGAAAACGGACGACAGCTTCTAGAGGCCCTGAACATTTAAGCAGGGTGGTATTCAGGGTTGGGCGCTGTGAGTGCGGGGTTTAGGGATGCTTTGTGGCGTGGGTCCCAGTAGACTGTAAGACTTTCGGGCTTGGGGGCAAGTGGCTGCTAGATCAGTACTGGGAATCTCGAAGGCAAGCACAGCAAAAAGGACTAACCATCGGAACACGCGAAACCAGTGCTGTCTCAAAGTTTCCGAGGGAAGGAGGGCCCATACAGCCCCCTATATGTATATATATATATACCCTTTTAAAGGGATTATATAGGGCCACGAATCCCGTTAAAAAGAAGACTCGTGAACTTAGAGATGAATCCAACCTCACATCTTAGTACTAACACCCCTTCAGCACCCATCACACCTTGAGACCCTAACTTTACCATTGGATCACCAGGGAACACCACGAATCACCCCTAAGAACCCAACATAGAAACCGTACCATCATGAGTCTTCTCTCTGGCTCTATCTCTAGCTCCTGCTAATGGTTGATCTCTTTCTACCTCTTGTTCACGGTCTAACTCTTGATCTTATAACCGCAGCGCCCATCACACCTTGAGACCCTGGGGCAGGCGTCTATTGAACAGTATTAACCTAGCTCATTGAGACCGCCCCTCATTCCCTCATTCCCTACTGAGAAACAGCCACTTGAAGGTGTAGTGGTTTCCCGTCCACGAGAAGAAAGGATGCAAACCACAGCGCAAGAATTGTGAGGAGGACACCCGCAGTTCCTGATTGCTTTACCCTGAGCCGCCAACCCGAAACCCCAAACCCCAAGCCCGAAACCTGAACCTGAAAAACTATGGTCTGAGGTTCGATGCCTCAAACGACATCGGGTTGAGGGCTTGGGGCTTCGGTTCCCCTTGCCTTCCCCTGGTGCCCTCCCCCAGGGATGTAAGAGGCCCTCGATTCACTGAAGGCAGCCCGAAACCCCGAAACCTGGGCTGTGCCATTGAACCAGTTTTTTTCATGAGTCGGTAAAGACAGGAACTTAAAAGCGCTCCGTCCCAAAAAGCACAACCCAGAAACCCTGAAACCCCCTGAGCCCAGAACCCCAAACCCTGAAATCCTGAAACCCTGAAACCCTCGCGTCGTGGTAGGCCTCACAGCGCCCCTGAAACCGCACGTAAAGCTTCTCTGCGAGCAGCCTGCAACTATGGCTACCTTTGGAGTATAAACAAAGCACAGGTTTGGGGTTTAGGGTTTAATTATAGGGTTTATAGGTCGCAAGAGAAGACAGTCCGGAGACGGAGGGAAGGACGTTGAGTGGCTCGTTGCCTGGGGTTCAGATCTCAACTTCATGAATCACGAAACGTCATCCTCCAACGCCACGCGTCACAAAGGGGCGAAGGGATACACGACTGCGATGTCACCTGTGCCTGCACAATGATCTCTGCTCGTGGCGTGTGGCGCTGAGATGGCGTGTAAATGCAGGGTATATAGCGAGTTCTCAGAATTGATGCTCCCTTTTAGGGTACCCCAAAAAAAATTAGGGGCCGCCTCATAATCCGAAAGGGACCATTATTTAGAGAAATGCAATAACCACATAAATATACGTGGCGCGAGCGCTTCGCTTTCGCAAACATGCACTACAGGGTCTGTGTCACGGGCCTGGCACCGTCATTCCAGGTGAGAAGTGTTGCGATGCGCTCCTGCCAAGGGCAAAAGTCATTCCGAAAGCAAAGCCCTTCTACTTTTCAAGGTGTATTCACCCTAAGTAAGGTATTGAGCTCCCTAGGTAGATCCCTAGAATCTGAACTTTAGGGCCTGTCCCCTGCCCTCCCCCTCCCCATTCCTGAACGACCATGATTCCCTGAACCTGCCTAGACCTCCCCTTCCCCATTCAAGCCCCAGGCCCTTGAACCCGTAACACTTAAAACCGCCCCAAGCCCGAAACCCTCCTCTCCCGCAATGCTACATGGCCGTTCCCCACGCACCTGCAGTGACCAGCCATCTTCGTCGACCCGACGCGAGCGAACCTTCCGTACCTCACTGCTGAGCATTGGGGGCGGGGGTGTGCTTTTCTAAGTGGATGGAATTGCCCAGTTTTGTGTCTGGTGTTGTTTGTTCTGCTTTGCTGCTTCAGTGCATGCATTTGGAGTCAACTGTTTAAAAATGCAAGATTTAAGGTCGCAGGTATAGGGTCTAAAGCTTGTGTGGCCTTAAGGACTTCTCCCTGGGATCTATTGTGCAAGGTTTTGGGTTTAGGGTTTCGGGTTCTTGGGTTTTAAGGTTTAGGGTTCTTGGGTATCTAGAGCCGTCACTATGTCGCATTTATGGAACTGCGTCTTGTGAAATCTCTGCCCTGCGGTTGCAGGGCTTTGAGTCGTCTACAGGGGGGGTAGGTTTAGGATTAAGGGTTAGGGTTTGGGGTTTAGGGTTTAGAATTTAGGGTTTGGGGTTTAATTCGGGTTTAGGATTTGGGGTTTAGGGTTTAGGGTTTTGAAGTTGGGTACCGCCAGAAAAGCTCGAAAATCCGGCCTGGTCGGCAGCATGCACGCTGTCGCTGGATTCGCTGCGTGCCCATCCTTCTGTCGGGGGTTGGTCTTGTTTGCTGGAGAGAACCCCGCCTCCCCCTAGTGAATTTAAACTTCCCCTTTTCCCAGAAAAAATGTGTTCCGAATAGGCAATAACATGCTACGATGGGAATAAGACTAGGAGTGTGTGGGCGTTGAATACTGGGGCAGGGGGATTGGGGTGATTCGGATTCAGGGTTTCCTGTTTGACTTGAACCTTGCCTGAATTCGGTTTAGGGTTTAGGGTTTAGGGTTTGCTGCAAGAGGGCATAGATGCTGTGAAGGTTAGGATGCAGCAGCGGCTCGAATGCTTCGGCAGGTGCGAAGAGCAGCTCTGGCCCGATTGTGGAGGGCCATCTAAGATTTTTCTCCCACCCCACGCCGTCCGAGGCGGCAAAACCACCCAAACCTATTCCTTTTAGGGTTTAGGCCTAAACTCATGACAATCGCTTACTTTCAAAAAACTTTTCCGTCACCGATGGCTTTGAGTATGCGCACACGACCTGCTGGCATTGAGGCGCTTGACCGCTGAAATTCTGAACCTCTTGGGCCCTTACAGCCAAGGCTTTTAAACGCGACTTCCATGCTTCGAAACTCAATCTAGGCCCATAAACCCTCAATCCTAAACCCTAAACCCTAATTAAACCCTAAACCCTAAACCCTAAACCCCTGCACCCAAGCAAATCGGCTTTACGAAGCCTACCACTGCTATCAGCCGATCAGCCCTTTACGCCCCATAAGCCATTGAAACCCTATACAAGCCATGTAGGCCCCATACACCCCGTAAACAGCATAAACCCTATCCTTTAAACCCCTGAGCCCTGAACCCCGTCGAAAACTGGGGGGGCTCTCTAGCTCAGATTCTAGAGGTACGACCTTAGGAACCCTAAACCCTAAACCCTAAACCCTAAACCCCAAACCCCAAACCCTAAACCCTAAACCCTAAACCCCAGCCCTAAACCCTAAACCCCAAATCAGCCCGAGGGTTGCTCCTGTGGGTTGCAGGGTCACGTCCGTCGGCTGGTCCATGGAAGTCTCTCATCCGGAGCGGATTTCGATGGGCTTGTCCAATGCTTCCACAGCGACTTTGTTGCTGTAGTTTAGGGTCAGGGCTTAGGCTGTAGGGTTTAGGGCTTAGGGCTTAGGCTGCTGTTGTGCTTCAGTGTAGACTTTAGTAGGTTTTCTGAGGGTTTAGGGCTTCAGGGCTTGAAGGTCTTAGGGTGTTCGGCACTTCGTAGACATGCACCCTCAACAGCGTGCGCCTCATTTCCATGTGGGCGATGCTAACAGCTTCCTCTGAGCAGCGTGAGGCATTCTCTTGTTCAGCCGTGCCTACAACCCCACCCCTGAACTCGAAACCTCAACCCAAGTTATGGAGTTCTTAAGGGAGGGGATTCAAAGGGGGGTATGTAACCCAAAGTTCCCTCATACTCCCCACCTGCTCCCTAAGCTTCCTAGGTACCTACCTACCTTAAGAACCCTATAACAAAGGCCGAGGCCAGAAACCTGCAACTCAACTACTGCTCCAGCTCTAACTTAACAAACACATGCTGCGACGAAAAAGCAGCCCCTGTGGAAAGAGCGGCTACGCCCTTTACCGCGGCCCTCAGCTTGTGCATACATGGCTGAAAGCCCGCTAATGAGTCCTGAAACCAAGAACCACGAAACCAAAATATCAGTAAACATGAACAGAAAGTTAACGCGAAACCTAAATATCAGTAAACATGAACAGAAAGTTTAAAAGAAAAAAACCTCAGCAGCTTGAACAAACTTCCCAAAATGATTTAAGATAACCAGCAAGACCCCTTTTTGGGATTTGGGGTGTTAGGGTGTAGGGTTTAGGGTTTCGGGCTCGACTGTCCTGAGGCCCTCTCGGGCTTTAGGGCTTTGGGCTTGAGCGTCTCGAACAAGCAGGGGATAAACAGATCAGGTTGTACTTGAACCAGAGCATCCCGAAGCAACCCAAACGCCACAACTTGGGATGTTCCTCCTTATACTAACAGTCCTTACTAGGGATTGTCACAGGGGGTACTCGAATCCCGACTAAGGACTGCTAGTATAAGGGGGAACCTCCCAAACTATAAACTATTCCCTCACAAACCCTACAACCCTTACCCGCAAGGGTCCCTGTGCCTCATGATTATGTACTTGGGCCCTGAAGTCCCCAAATAGAAGGTACGTTGAGGCCCGAGTAATCCCTATTTAGGTACATGGACCCTTAGGGTTCTACAAACGCAACAATCTTAAACCAATCAATGCAAACCCTGCAAACACCAAACCGTTCCTCCAGAACCCCAAAATCCCAAACCCCAAACCCTGAACCCGAAACCCTAAACCATTACCCTAAACCCCAACCACCGATATGGCGCCCCTGGAACCCTAAACCCTAAACCCTGAGCCCTGAACCCTAAACCCTAAATTCTTACCCTAAACCCTAAACCCTAAACCCTAAACCCTAAACCCCAAAGTAGGCGGAAGGGGAGGTGGACTTCTCGGGCCGCTTGTCATCCACAACTGCGGTGTTCGGAGGTGGGCCCATCCTGTCTCAAAGGGCATCAAGGGACTAAAGGAGGGACCCTTATAAGGGACCTTAGGGTTTAGGGTTTAGGGTTTAGAGTTTAGAGTTTAGGGTTTAGGGTTTAGGGTTTAGGGTTTAGGGTTTAGAGTTCAGGAAAAGTTTAGGGGTAATTTAGGGGTTCTTCAGGGGCGACTTTGGGTTTTTTGGGCCTAGGTAAGGTATGGGTGGGGTTCTGTAGGGGAATAAGATTCAGGGTCCCTTCTAGGGGTCCCTCCTTATACCCCTTAAGGGTACGGCCCAGCCGTGCGTTTAAGAAATCATTAATTGAGAAATTAGGGTCTGGACCCGGCGTACATTTTACAATCCAGGGTCTCGCGCAAAAACAATCCGCCGAACTATTGCTCTGCCTCAACGGTGCCCATTTTCGAGTTTTCACGGTCCAAAACTCCAAAAACCGGCTCAAAAACGCCACAAACATAAAAAAAAAACCTCAAAACCCCAAAATCCGCCCTACCTAAATGCCAAGCCTTAAACCCCTCAACCCCAAGCACGCGAATCCTAACCCCTAAACCCCAAAAAACCCTGCACCCGAAATTCTTAACCCTAAAACCCTAAACCCCTATACCCTAAACCCCCATACCCTAAAACCCTAAACCCAAAAACCTAAACCCCTAAAACCCTGAACCCCTTTACACTCCACACACCGCCTCCGGGTCTCAAAGCTGAACACCTCCGTGGTTGCCGGGCCTCAACGCAACAGCCACTACTTGCGTAAGAACCCCAAAAGAAGAATCCCTATATTAATTAGGGTTTAGGGTTTAGGGTTTAGGGTTTAGGGTCTAGGGTTTAGGGTTTTGGGTTTAGGGCTTAGGGCTTAGGGTTTAGGGCTTAGGGTTGAGGGTTGAGGGTTGAGGGTTATCCTTACATTACCCCTAATAAGGAAGTATGTTCTTTGCCTTTTTGCCGGGTTCTTACGCAATTAGTAGAAAGCCAGCACCCAGAAAGCACCCCAGTCTTCGCAGTTTGAGTTTTAGCGTTTAGGTCTCAGGGGTTAAAGGTTTAGGCTTTAGGGATTTGGGTTTGAGGGCAGGGGTTAGAGCTTCTTGACTTTAGGGTTTAGGGCTTAGGGTTTAGGATTTCAGGGGTCGGGGTTAGAGGTTATTGATTCTTTTTCTGGAGGAGCGGGGGGTGTGATGGGGGAGAGGGGAGAAAATGGACGTGGCCATCGCTAAAGGTAGAGCTACCCACATATCCTAGACCCAGGAGTAAGCTAGGAATAAACGGCAACGGGTGCCCTTTTTGGTTGAAAGAGGCTGATAAGGGAACCTAAACCCTAAACCCTAGACCCTGAACTCTAAACCCTAAACCCCAAACCCCAAACCCCCCCAAAAAGGGAACATGGGCCTACTCTGGGTCCTAGTAACCCTGAACCCCAAACCCTAAACCCTAAACCCTAAACCATAAAAAACAATGGGAGCAAGGGGCTGTATCTTGAATTCTGTAGTCTAAACCCTAAACCCTAAACCCTAAACCCTAGACCCCCGGTATCTTGAATTCTGTAGTCATCTCCGTGACCCCGGGCTTTGGCAGTACCGCACGAAGCGGCCGCGGAGCAGCGAAAGTGCAGTTTCGACCTCGCTTGGGGTTTAGGGACTTGTTTTTTTTTTTTGTTTTGCGTTGGGCTTTTAGTTTCAGCTTCGGGTTTGGGTTTTTTTTACTTTAGTGCTTCAAGCTTAGCCACAGCCACCCCTGAACCCCTAAACCCTAACCCCCTGCAACCCCCAAATCCCCCTACAACCTAAGCCCCAAAGTCCTTAACCCTAAACCCTCTACCCTAAAACCCTGAGCACTGAGATTTTCTCGATGTCAAGCCGTGTATCCCTACAACACCTTGTGTGCCCGCTAGCCACAGGAACCTCCGGAAACGCACTGAACCCTTAAAACCCTGACCCGAAACCTCTTGAACCCCGAAACCTCCTAAGACCTAAGCCCTAAGCACTCAGCCCTCAGCCCTATAAGCCCTAATCCCCGAAACCCTAAACCCTAAACCCTAACGAAGGCTCCCATTTCTGGCAAAGCGTGTCGAGCCCCTGGCGCTCTCTGTCATCACCTTGCCTAGCTGGCCTTTCAGGTTTCCAGGCGTAGGTGTTTGTGGTGGCAGCTCAGGGTTGAAGGTTTAGGGTTTAGGGGTTTAGGGTTTAGGGTTTAGGGTTTAGGGTTTAGGGGTTTAGGTTTAGCGGTTAATTTAGGGCTGAGCGCAACGGCGAGGATCACCATGGATACCCCAGCCCCGAGAGCTAAGGACACGCAGTAGGTTCTTCCTTTTCCAATGCTTGCCGCTGCCGCCATCCGGGTACGACATCTTTTGTGCAGATTTAGCATGAAAAGTTGGGGCTCAGTGAGTTAAGGTTTTCGAGACAAGTGGCCTCCGAGCGATACCACCGCTTCGATCAGACAGAGTGAATTTGCTGCGTAGGTCCGAAGAATATACTTGGGCTTTAAAGAGGTTCCAGAATGACAACTTGAGGCCCATATATACTGTACTGGGGACAAAAGGTCAGAAAGTTCACAGATTGGTGTGTTTATCTCAGTTTCGTAGTGGGCACGCCGCCGTTGCGTTGCGGCACCGAGACTTATTTGTTTGTGTTTGTACAGGCTGCGCCTACCCTAATCCCTAAAGCCTAAATACCCCAAACCTTGAAACCTGACCCCAACACCCTAAGACATAAACTCGGAAGCAGAGCTTAGCTTAGCACCTCTGCCAGGAGAAACCCTAAGCCACATGGGATCCATGCCCTGCCACATCCGTATATCCGACCGCGTTCCCGTGCTGGCCTTCGCGCTATGTAACCCCCCCCCCCGCCTCCCGACCCAAAAGGGTGGCTTAGAGGGCTTGGGAGTAGTTGTGCAAAGATCTGAAAGGATTCAGCTAGAAGCTCCCAACTACGTTCATACAGACTCCAAATAAAAGAAACAAAAGGTCGACAGGCTAGGACGTAGGGTGAAAAGTGGCCCCGACAT
>CAJNDS010002646.1:305000-325000 GCA_905221605.1 Symbiodinium natans
ACCCGAAGCTTGGGGTCATAAACCCTGTACTACTATAATCCCTGAAAGTGTATGAACCACAAACCCTTTTAGGGCTCATTTCGTCCTAAGGTGCAACCTGACTCCGCGCATCTCTAAACGTGCGCAAAGAAATCTAACATTCCCTGGAGCCTAAGCCCTCAACCCTCGCCCCTGAACCCTGAACCCTGAACCCTGAACCCTGAACCCTAAACCCTAAACCCTAAACCCTAAACCCTAAACCCTCCGAGCGCGCAGCCGGCTCGAAGTGCTCCACGCCCAGGATGTGGGGCAGATGGTCCACCTGCACCTGGCTTCTAGTACAGTAAACTCCAGAAAGTTGGAACATGGTTTAAGGGTGATTAGTGCTGGGATTTTTCCCTTGGGTTTCCCTTTTGGGGTATGGGGATGGATGTTATAGTAAACTTCGGGGATTCAAAATACTCTGAAACAGATTCCTAACATATGATCTTGACCCCCATATCGGTTTAGGGTTGAAGGTCTAATTAAGGCTTAGGGTATAGGGTATATCCCAAGGGCGTACCTACCTGTTTTCTAGTAAACTTCGGGGCTTCAAAACTGCAGGAGTGGGCTAAGTTATCCTGAACAAATACGGCAATTTGGCGATTAGAGAACCCTAAGTATACACTCCTGAGGTACATGGATACCATAGCTTTCATGTACCATCAAATATGGCAAAGACGCAAACCCACCAGGGACAGCATAAACACCTTCACCCAAAACCCTAAACCCTAAACCCTCTCAAAAGGTGTCTGGTGCCCTTTTGGGTTGGGGTCAACTTGCAGCACCGCACCCTCCAAACCCTGAAACCTGAGGTTACCAAGCATGAAATCCGAATTTTCTTCAACTTGTTAGCTATCCCTCAGACCCTCGGCTCTAGTCCTAAACTACTGGCCGCAAACCCTCACGCCGGACCCTCGCCCGCAATCCCGGCGTTTAGGGCTTAAGGTTTAGGATTTAGGGTTTAGGATTTAGGATTTAGGGTTTAGGGTTTAGGGTTTAGGATTTAGGGTTTAGGGTTTAGGGTTTAGGGTTTAGGGTTTAGGGTTTAGGGTTAGTATTCGGGGTCCTTGCCTTGATCCGTCCCTCTGCGTCCGGGCCGCTGCTGGTCAGCGCCTCCTGTGCGCGAGCGAGCGGGAGCAGAGGCTTCAGGTTTAGGGTTTAGGGGGTTTAGGGGGTTTAGGGGGTTTAGGGTGTTTAGGGTTTAGGGTTTAGGGTTTAGGGTTTAGGGTTTAGGGTTTAGGGTTTAGGGTTTAGGGTTTAGGGTTTAGGGTTTAGGGTTTAGGGCTTAGGGCTTAGGGCCGCAGAACACTAACCCCGAGGTCCAGTAATTCAGAACCTCTTGGGGGTTTACGAAAACAGAGGCTCCAAAATAGAACCCCCAAATAGTAGGATCTCGTTGAAATAAGGACCCCAAGAAGGTACCCCTTTTTTCGGAAACCCCCTCTTAGGGTTTGGGGAATTCTAGGCAGTGAGTCGGAGTCTTGAGGTCTTATCCTTCCCTACGGCAACTTGCTCGCCTGGGGCCCTAAAGAGATTGAAGTCGCTTAGCCAAAAACCCTCAACCCTAAACCCCTAACCCTGAACCAAAAACCCTAAATCCTAAACCCTAAACCCTGAACCTAAAACCCTAAACTTTGAGGATAACTCCAAACACTCCTGATGACTTGGATCCAGGTGCTCTGGGCCTTCCTCCTCCGAGCGGCCCTTGTGACGCCCCCCCCCCCCCACCCCTCCAACCCCCAAAATAATGGTTTAGGGTAGAGGGTTTAGGGTTTAGGGTTTGGGATTTAGGGCTACAGCCCTCATAACAACCCCCCAGAAAACTCCCCTAAATCTCCCCAATTTTGAGCCCCCCAAAGCCCTAAACCCTAAACCCTAGACCCTAAACTACCCTAAACCCTAAGCCCCAAAATCACCAGAGGGCACCCCCCCCCCCCCCCCCCCGCTGATTCCGCCTGCCGCGCAGACTCGCGGCCGAGGCCCGTGGGGACGTCCAGGCTCTGCGCAGGAGTGGGCGCTTGAGGACTTTAGGGTTTGGGGTTTAGGGTTTGGGGTTTGGGATTTAGGGTTTACGGTTTAGGGTTTGGGGTTTAGGGTTTGGGGCTTGGGGTTTAGGGTTTAGGGTTTATGGTTTAGGGTTTGGGGCTCAGGGTTTAGGGTTTGGGGTTTGGGGTTTAGGTCCCCACTTGTAAGTCTACTTTATACCCTACTTCGACGACTTAGGGGACTCAGGGGGCTTATAAAGTACAGTTATAGTCGGGGTTGGTTAGAAGCACCCTGAACCTCCAAGTAGGGTTTGGGGTCTCGGGCTTGGGGTTTTCGGGTTTCCCCTAAACCCTGAACCGGATTCGAGATTGCCGGTTTCTGTACTGATATTAGATGCTTACGAATTACGGCACGCAAAAAAATATTCCCAAACATCGCTGTAAGGTTTCGGGTTCCACCCTAAAAACCCTAAACCCTAAATCCTACACCCTAAACCTTAAACCCTGAACTTTAAACCCTACCGGTTTAGGGTTCTGGGTTCTTTGAGCAGCTTGCACTGGGAACCTTGCTGCTTGCCGACAGGCACTGCGAAGCTGAGGCTGGCCTCCTCTGGGTCCGAGTAGCCCTAAACCCTAAACCCTCAATCCTCAACCCTCAACCCTAAACCCTATTAAATATTAAGCCCTAGACCCTATAAACCCGAAACCCTAAACCCTAAACCCTACAACAAGGGAGCAAGGGCCTAACTACTCCGGGTCCTGGTTTCATGTTCTTCAAGTGACGGGGATCCCTTGAAAGGCCTGGCCTTTCCATGCTGTCAGCTTGGGGAAACGAAGTGTCAGGATCTCTTTAGGGTTTAGGGTTTAAGGTTTAGGGTTTAGGGTTTAGGGTGTAGGGTGTAGGGTTTCGGGTTTAGGGTTTAGGGTTTAGGGACGCAAACCCTAAAGCCTGCAATAGTTTAACCTTCAACTTTGGCGACAAGTTTAGGGTTTAGGGTTTGAGGTTCAGGGGGTTTTAGGGGTCCTATTGAAACACTAATTATGGGGTACAATGAGTAGTGTTCAAACCCTTATTCCTACTATCCCTAAAAGCTGAACCCTAACCCCTAAACCCTAAACCCTAAACCCCTAAACCCCTAAACCCCTAAACCCCTAAACCCCTAAACCCCTAAACCCCTAAACCCCTAAACCCCTAAACCCCTCAACCCCTCAACCCGACTCAACCCCTCAGCCCCTAAACCCCTAAACCCCTAAACCCCTCAACCCCTCAACCCGACTCAACCCCTCAGCCCCTAAACCCCTAAACCCCTAAACCCCTAAACCCCTCAACCCCTCAACCCCTAAACCCCTAAACCCCTAAACCCTAAACCAACTCTACGCGGAGGCCTGCAGCCTCAGCGCGGCCCAGCGGCAGATCCTGCCCCACAGCAGAGCTTCAGCGCTTGAGAGTTTCGGTCGTGCGGCTCAGGACTTTGGGGTTCCGGCATGAGGGTTTAGGGTTTAGGGTTTAGGGTTTAGGGTTTAGGGTTTAGGGTTTAGGGTTTAGGTTTAAGGTTTCCGGCATTAAGGTTTAGGGTTGAGGGTCTAGGTATTTGGGTGTAGCGGTCGGCCCAAAGGGTTCCGGATTCCGGTGTCAGTGTCGAGGGTCCAGTAGCCTGGCTCAACCCCAGAAACCCCTAAACCCTAAACCCTAAACCCGAAACCCGAACCCTAAAGTTTAGGGTTTAGGGTTTAGGGTTTAGGGTTTAACCGAATTAGGGTATTAGGGTCTTGCGCCCAAAACTACAGCTGAGTACCCGTATAATTATACACCCCGAAACCCCAAGCCTGGAGGAACTGAAGTCGGAGTTTGCTGGTTGTGGGTTTCAAGATCACAGGGGGGTTTAGGGTTTAGGGTTTAGGGTTTAGGGCATACAGGGCATCTAGTTCGAACGAGGCGGCCGGTGAAGGGGGATGAGACCTTGAAGTTCTAACGGAAGCGCTTTACCCCAACCTGCCAGGGGTATAACTATTGTGTCCTTAAAGGTTAGTACCCCCGGAAGTATATCAATCAGGGATGGCAAAATTAAATCGTATGCCATATTTCCCATAAGAATGGGAACCCGAAATAATTTGACTTCAACTATTGGGCGAAGTAACCTTCAACCCCTAAATCCCAAGCCAAAAACCCAAAAACCTCAAAGCCCCTAAATCCTATACACCATAAACTGTCAACCAAACCCCACCCGCCCCCCCCCCCCCCCCCACCCCCCCCCCCCCGGCCGCTAAACGCTAAACCCTAAACCCTAAACTCTAAGCCCTAAACCCTAAACCCTAAACCCTAAACCGGAAAAGAGCTGGCCGAGCAAAAAAAAAACACAGGTTCCCCCGAAACCCTAAACAGCAGCTCAAGGATTGAGGCTGGCACTGTGCCAGGTGGCGCTCCA
Organism: Symbiodinium natans; assembly: GCA_905221605.1. Taxonomy (NCBI): domain Eukaryota; class Dinophyceae; order Suessiales; family Symbiodiniaceae; genus Symbiodinium; species Symbiodinium natans. The sequence goes on from CAJNDS010002646.1 coordinate 309,433, forward strand.
GTGACCTCCCAAGCTTGCCCTAAGGGTCCATGTACCTGTATAGTCTAGACCTGGGCCCTAAAGCTACTATATGGTGGGCCCTGATAACCAAGTATTTGCACCCTAAACCCTAGCCCTAAACCCTAAATCCTAAACCCTAAACCCTAAACCCTAAACTATATGGGAACCAATTTGAGGCCCAAGTATATACTAAATAGGTACATGGACCCTCAGGGTTGTGGCTGCCAGGCACTCAGAGTCCCCCTAAAGCCACCCTAAACCCTAATTAAACCCTAAACCCCAAACCCCAAACCCCTCAACCCTAACCCCTAAACATCCCTAAACCCTAAACCCACCTAACGCCCTTTGGAGGTTCGGGGTTCAGGGCTTCGGAATTGGGGGTTGTACGAAAATAAAGGCTGTTAAGTACCAATTAACATGTAAAGTGTTACCCCCCCCCCCCCCCCCCCTATGACAAAGAATAGGGTGCCCCTCATTTCGGGAACCGCCATTTTGGAGCCTAGAGTTTGTGAGTTAGGGCTTTTAGGGGTTTAGGGGTTTAGGGGTTTAGGGGTTTAGGGGTTTAGGGGTTTAGGGGTTTAGGGGTTTAGGGGTTTAGGGGTTTAGGGGTTTAGGGGTTTAGGGTTTAGGGTTTAGGGTTCTGCCAGCCGTATTGGCTCCGCCCTGGCCCAGCTGCCCCTGCCCCCATCATTCCCTGCAAGCAATCTAGCTTCCTGTACAGGGTTTAGGGTTTAGGGCTTAGGGTTTAAGAGACATCCCATACAGGGCCAGAACTAAACCCAAGAGTAGCAGACGTGTAGGAATAAAAAAAGGTGTCCTTTTTGGTGTCAAGGGCTTGTAAGGGAACCTAAACCCTAAAAAGTGAAGAATAAGGGGCTTTTTTTGGTCCTAGTTGAAGAGGAATGTGAAGAATCCTGAAGCCCCCGATCCCGCTAGAGACTTGACAGCGGCCCTAAACGCTAAACCCTAAACCCTAAACCCCAAACCCTAAACCCTAAACCCTACACCCTAAACCCTAAACCCTAATTCAAACCCAAAGCATCCAACCCTATTTGGGGTTTCGGACATTTGGGGTGCCTTACGGGGGTCCTTATTGCAAGGGAATTTTGAGACGTTTCCAAACCCCTTAAAAGCTATTCCTTCACCCCCAAACCTCCCGTTAGGCACTAAACCCCAAACCCGAAACCCTAAAATCCTAAAAACCTTAAACCCTAAACCCTAAACCCTAAACCCTGTACCCTAAATTCCCAAGCCCAAAACCCTAAACACGAAACTCTAACCCCTAAACCCTAAAATCCAAAAATGCCAAAATCCGGAAACCCCAGAGGCCTCACACCGCTTTCGGCTGTCCACCGTGTGATCAGAGCCTCGGTTCAGAGGTCTTGAGTCACAAGGGATAAACCGGGTGGGGGGGGGGGGGGGGGGGGGGGGTTTTAGGGTTTAGGGTTTAGGGTTTGTGTTTTGGGTTTAGGGTTTCGGGTTTAGGGTTTAGGGTTTAGGGTTTAGGGTTTAGGGTTTAGGGTTTAGGGTTTAGGGTTTAGGGTTTAGGGTTTAGGGTTTAGGGTTTAGGGTTTATTTAGGGTTTAGGGTTTAGGGTTTAGGGTTTAGGGGTTTAGGGGTTTAGGGGTTTGGGGGTTGGGGGGTTTGGGGGTTTAGGGGTTTAGGGGTTTAGGGTTTAGGGGTTTGGGTTTAGGGTTTAGGGTTTAGGGTTTAAGGTTTAGGGTTTAGGGTTTAGGGTTTAGGGTTTAGGGTTTATTGTTTAGGGTTTAGGGTTTATTGTTTAGGGTTTATTGTTTATGGTTTAGGGTTTATTGTTTAGGGTTTAGGGTTGAGGGTCAGGGGTTTAGGGTTTGGGGTTTAGGGTTGAGACCGCTCGGGCACGCATCAGAATTTGTTTGATTGCAAGCCCTCGAAATCGCATGGTGTAAGCAAAACCTGGGCCACGGAGAAAGTACACAGAAGCCTCCACAGCTGCACGTTTCAATAAGGCATTTCCAGCGGCCTCTAGCAGTCGCACGGTGGCAGCACGCAGAGCGGATCTGGCACAAGTCTTCGATAGAACGCTTTGGCATGACCTCTCAAGTCGACGCGCAGCGTTCTCGAGTGTGGGTTTTGCATTTAGGGTTTTTAGAGCGTGGGGTTTAGGATGTGGGTTTCGGGTTTATGGTTTAGGGTTTGGGGCTACTAGGGTTTAGGGTGAATTTGGCTTCAAAGGCTCAAAGGTTTAAGGTTTCGAGGGTTGAAGGGTTGAAGGCCTTCCAGAGGTCAAGGGGCTTTTGGGGTTTTAAGGTTCATGGGGGCTTACAGCACTCAAAAGGGTTCAGGGTTCAACACTAAGGCCTAAACCCTAAACCCTAAACCCTAACCCTAAACCCTAAACCCTAAACCCTAAACCCAAACCCTAAATCCTTACCACACACGATGAAAAGGAGCCCTCGGAACCTCATTCCCTCCATCCTTGCCAAGAAAGTGCTTAGAGAGCCTAAGCCTCCAAACCCCAAGCCCCCGAAACCCAACGCTTGGTTTTAGGGTTTAGGGTTTAGGGTTTAGGGTTTAGGGTGGATTTCGGTTTTCGGGATCAGGGTTTAGGAGCCCTCCAGCGTTTAGGTCCTCAGTTTCAGGCGAGCCTAAACCCTCAACGCTAAAACCCTATACTCGGTAGCCTGCGTGCCAGGCTGAGGGGCTTTGGATTTTTGTTAGAACTTCTTTCTGGGCACTGCTCAATTAGAGCCCTTTTCGAGTCCTGTATATATAATACCCCAAAAACTACCTAAATTTAAGGAACTCCTCATATTGTGGATTCTGAACCCAAAACCCTAAACCCTAAACGCCCAACCGTCTGAGTAGCCTCCAGAGCCTCGCTGGTGATTTCCAAGCGGGGCAGCGGAACCTTCGGGAGGACTATCAAGGGACTCTACGTTGGACCCCTTTAGGGTTCGGGGTTTAGGATTTAGGGTTTAGGGTTAGGGTTTAGGGGGGGTCCACCTCGCTCCCCTCAGGGTTTGGGGACCTTTTTAAAGATCGCTAAGGTAGTAGAAGGGCCATATTGGAGTACGAGTCTTAATCCCTTGGGCCTATGGGGCTTGGGCTGGTTTAAGGCTTGGTTTGGTTTAGACCCCCGAAGCAGCATGGGGTGGCAGGACAGAGGGTTGGTGCTACTGCCAGCTGGAGGTCCAGAACCCACTTGGAGCGCTAAGGAGTAGGTTTCAAACATGGACGCAGCAGAAGTGCTACAAGGAACAAAGTACACACGCAGACACTCTCTCTCTCTCTCTGAACTACTTTTTTGTCTGAACTACTTGAAGATAAAAAAGCTGGCTTCCTCTGCTTAGTGTTGAGCTTGACTGCCAATGTACATGAAGGGTCCTGGATAGCTATACAGGCCTTAGCTAGTTAACTAGGGTTGTAGATGCCGCTACCCTACGAACCTGGTCCGGAACCTAGTCCACGAGAACCCATGAAGCCCCAATAAGCCTTCACAAACCCCCCGAAGCCCTCAACCATAAAGGGTTTAGGGTTTAGGGGTTTGGGGGTTTAGGGGTTTAGGGGCTTAGGGTTTAGGGGTTTAGGGTTTAGGGTTTCGGGGTTAGGGTTTAGGGTTTAGGGTTTAGGGTTTAGGGTTTAGGGTTTAGGGTTTAGGGTTTAGGGTTTAGGGTTCAGGGTTTAGGGTTTAGGGTTTAGGGTTTAGGGTTACCCTCCCGGGCTTTGCTCACGCGCCTCCTTGCCAGCCTCAGCTGTCTCCTCCTCGAGCTACAGGGTTCAGGGTATGAGGGTTTAGGGTTACAGGGTTCAGGGTTCAGGGTTTAGGGTTTAGGGTTTAGGGTTTAGGGGGTAGGGTTTAGGGTTTCGGGTTTAGGGCTACAGGGGTTCTGGGGTTCATCAGGGTTTAAGGAGGAGGGGTTTAGGGTTTAGGGTTTAGAGTTTAGGGTTTAGGGCTTAGAGTTTAGGGTTTAGGGTTTGGTATGAGGGTTTCCGGCTTTTCAGGCTCAAGTTGGGCGTTTATCCTCTTAGGATTTGCGAAGGGGGTTCTGGTTCCATGTCGGGTCTAGGGGTTTAGGGCTTGGGGGTTTAGGGCTTTAGGGCTTATGGCTTTTGGGCTTTAGGGTCTCAAGGCTTTCGAGTTTAGGGTTTAGGGTTTAGGGCTATTAGGGTTTAGGCTTTAGGGTTAAGAGTTTAGGGTTTAGGGTTAAGACTTCCCAAAAAGAGTTTGTAGCCAGTCTCCTCCAGGGCGTGCAGCTTCCGCTGCTTCGGAAGAAGGTGGCTGGTCGCGATGGCGACCTGGCAGAACTTCCCTACCACCGTGTAGGATTAGGGTTTAGCGTGTAGGCTTTAGGGTTTAGGGTTTGGGGTTAAGCTTAGGGCCTAGGCTTGTCGGATTAGACGGGTTAGGGTTTGCGGGCTTTCGGGGGGTTTGGGGGGGGGTTTGGGGGGGGGGGGTTTGTGGGGGTTTGGGGGGGGGTTGGGGGGGGGGGTGTTTGGGGGGGGGGGGGGGGGGGGGGGGGGGGGGGGGGGGGGGGGGGGGGGGTTTGGGGGGGGGGGGGTTGGGGGGGGGGTTGGGGGGGGGGTTTTGTGGGGGGGGGGTGGGGTTTGGGGGGGGGGTTTTGGGAGGGGGGGTGTTTTGGGGAGGGGGGGGTTTGGGGGGGGGGTTTTTTGGTGGGGGGGTTTGGGAGGGGGTTTGGGGAGAGGTTTTTTTTGGGGGGAGGGGGTTTGGGGGAGGGGTTTTTGGGCGGGGGTTTGGCGGGGGGGGTTTGGGGGGGCTTTCAGGGCCTTTGGGGTTCAGGGCCTTAAGGGCTTTAAGGGGTTTGGTTGCTTCAAGCGCTGCTTTGGAAACGCCCGAGCCCCCAAACCCAGACCCTTGCAACAAGAAGTCCAGACCTACACAACTTACAAACCTCGGGCCAAGCATTATAACTCTAACCCTTAACTCTAAACCCTAAACCCTGAACCCTGAACCCTGCAGCAACCTTAAACCCCCAAACCACACCCAACTCTGAGAAAACATAAACCTAAACCCGAACCCTAAACCCCAAACCCCAAACCCCAAACCCCAAACCCCAAACCCCACACCCTACACCCTACACCCTAAACCCCTAAACCCGTACCCTATACTACCCTCAGACCCTCAACCCCCAAGCAGCTCTCTGGGCCTTCTCCTCCACCGTGTAGCCAGCCAGGTCAATCACCTGCAATTTGCAACCCGACCCTCCACAGATCCAGAAACAAGGGGTTTAGGGTTTAGGGTTGAGGGTCTAGGGTTTAGGGTTTAGGGGTTAGGGTTTAGGCTTTAGGGTGACCCAGGAGTAGCCTGCCCAACCCTAAAAAAAGGAAGCAAGGGCCTACTCCGGGTCCATATAGGGCTTTAGGATATTAGGGGTACCTTATTGAGCCCCTAAACCCTAAGCCCTGAGCCCTAAACCCTAAACCCTTAACCCGAAATTCCGAAACCCTAAACCCTAAACCCTGAACCCTAAACCCTAAACCCTGAACCCTGAACCCTAAACCCTAAACCCGAAACCCTAAACCCTAAACCTCCCTCATGCCCTTCGGCCTCCATCCGATCCAACAAGGGGCGGTCGATGGTGGAGGTGTCGTTGGCCGTGCAGATGAAGATGGCGTGGGACCTCGAGGATATGCCCAGATGCTCCAATAACTTAAGGTTTCGGGTTTAGGGTTTAGGGTTTGGGGTTTAGAGTCCAGGGTATGACGGAATATCTATTGTAACAGCGAGCGTATTCTGATTTGGGCAGTTCTGCAAACTAGGGTCCCGTTTTGGGCCACGGCTCCCTTAAACGCAGGAGCTCAAAAGAGATCTCACTGTAGAGAACACCGCCCATTTCGAGTTACAGGCAACATGTTGCAATAGTGATCCCGATATGACTTGCAGAAGCAATAGTCCTTGACCAAGGGATACTGGAGTCTCTGTGTAAGGGTTCAGGGCGCTCAGGGTTTCAGAGTTTCGTTTGGCATTGTGGGATGTCCGCCACTTGCGAAGGTGAAAAACCCCGAAACCCCGAAACCCTAAACCGTTTGAAAGCCCAAACCCTCGCCTCTTTCTGCAAAAACCCACAAGAGCTGGTGGTTTAGGGCCTAGGGTTTAGGGCTTTAGGGCTCTAGGGTTCTGAAAGCACGTCGTTTGCACGAGTAGTGTTGTTGATACTCCCTGACTGCTATCACCAATAAACTACGTTTGTAACATTGTTTTGGAACATCGTCTGGTAGAAGCCCGGCACCGTGTGTGTAGTTGCGCTTTCGGGTTATGTGAGCGAATTGGGCTTGGGGCTGCTAGCTCACCCCAAACCCCAAGGGCTTCCGTAGCTTTTGGGCAACTTGTGGGGTTTAGGGTTTGGGTTCAAGGTTTAAGGTTTAGGGTTTAGGGTTTAGGATTTAGGGTTTAGGGTTTAGGGCTTAGGGTTTAGGGTTTAGGGTTCAGGGTTTAGGGTTTAGGGTTTAGGCCTCAGGTCTATTTTCAGCTCACAGCAACTCATCCGAAACCCCCAGGCTGCCGAGCTAGAGGTACCTGTATGAGGGTTTAGGGTTCAGGGTTTAGGGTTTAGGGTTTAGGGTTTAGGGTTTGGGGTAGAAACAAGAGAACATGCCTCTCTCACTGGCTTTGCGTAGCCTTTTTTGCAGGGCAGGATTGCTCCAGCTAGGGCTCTTAGGGGCTGAATACCCTAGCCCGAAAAGCTTAACGGTTTAGGGTTTAGGGTTTAGGGTTTAGGGTTTAGGGTTTAGGGTTTAGGGTTTAGGGTTTAGGGTTTAGGGACCATTTTTATGAATTCGCGATGAGATTACATATAACCGAAAAGGTTAACGGTTAGCTACCCAGAACCTAAGACCTTCAACTGCATCCCAGGATTCTAGCCAACCCCCCCTCCCGAATCTCTCGGGTTCCTCCTTCCTAAGCCTAAACCCTAAACCCTAAACCCTAAACCCTAAACCCTAAACCCTAAACCCTAAACCCTAAACCCTAAACCCTAAACCCGCCGAGGGCAGCCCTGAAGCGGTCAGAGGCGCGCGCAGGTCGAACGGCGTATTCAAGTAGTGATCCTGACGCACTTGGAGGTTCATGGTACTCATTAACCAGTTATAACTGTATATCTGTACTTGTAACCCACTGAGGGCACTTAAGGGGCTTAGAAGTGGGCTATATAAGTACAGTGATAACTGGTTAACAAGAACCATGATCCTGACGCAGGTGCGGACAACGGGCACCAGGTTGGGATGCTCCCCATTTTTTCTAGCAGTCCTTCAGAAGGATAATATCATGACCCCCTATTGTGATGGACTGTTAGTCTAAGGGGAACATCGAACTCTACACCCTAAACCCCCCAGAAGCTCGCCGAACCCTAAACCCTAAACCCTAAACCCTAAACCCTAAACCCTAAACCCTAAACCCTAAACCGGGACCCTGCCGGCCTTGAAAGACGTGTTCTGCTCCGGGTCCAGGATCTCCAACAAGGTCGCCTCACTATAGGGTTTAGGGTTTAGGGTTTAGGGTTTAGGGTTTAGGGTTTGGGGTTTAGGGTTTAGGGTTTAGGATCTTTGGGACATCTGTGGCCCTAAACACCTATACAGCCTAAACATCACCCCTCCATGCCCAAAGTACACTAAACACCCCCCAAAAACCCTAAAGACCCCCATGGCCAAAAAACACACTCAATACCCCTCAACAAGCCCCAAATGCCCTAAACCCCAATCAATCTGAGGTTTTGCGGGTTTAGGGTTTTGAGGGTTAAGGGTTTGGGGTTTGGGGTTTGGGGTTGCGGGTCAGGGCGGGTCAGGGTTTTTGGGTCTTGTGGCATTTACGGTTCAGGGTTTGCGCGTTGTGGGTTTAGGGTTAGGGAGTACGTAGGGCAAGGAGGCTTCAAGGGTTTGGGGCTTGGGGGTAAAAACCCACGAAACCACCAAGTTTCCGAAGCCCGGAAATCCAACATCCGAAAACCCTAAACCTGGAAAACTAACAAAAAAAACCAACGAACGCCAGGAACCCGAAGCCCAAAAATGCAGAGTCCTGAACCCCGTAAAAAACAAAGCCGGCAACTCCCTACCACTCCCCAAAAAACCCCGAAGCCCGTGGGCCGCCCTTCCTAAGGTTAAGGGGGGTTGAGGGTTTAGGGTTTAGGGTTTAGGGTTTAGGGTTCTAGGGCGGTTGCAGGGCTGGGTTCCGTTCGGCTAGAGCTCTGTGTAGACTGCATCCTCCTCCCTGCGGAGGGGTGAATGGCAGCTGCTGCTGCCGCGCGGCCAAGTCTCGCCGCTCACGAGCGTGGAGCCGCCGATAATTGCTTTCCAGACGCGCGCTGGCCTGGCGTTCATTTGCAAGTTGATACCGGCTGACACAGGTCGCGGCGGGGTTCATTCTGCGCCTGGCGAAGCTGTCTCCTGACGTGAGGAGGGGACCTGCTTTTGCTGTGCGACAGCGTGGAGCTGGACCTCCACGCCTTTCCTTCTTTTTCTCTTTGTTTTGCTGCTCTCAACCCTAAACCCCTAAACCCTAAACCCTAAACCCTAAACCCTAAACCCTAAACCCTAAACCCTAAACCCTAAACCCCAAGTCTCTCTCCAGTAAGGTCCTCTGGACCTCCCTCTACCTTTGCCTTTGCCACGTCCTCGGTGAGGGCTTTTGTTTTAGGAGCTCCCAGCCTCCATCCTGATCGGGCACTAGCACTCTCTGCATAGGGTTTAGGGATTAGGGTTTAGGGTTTAGGGTGTAGGGTGTAGGGTTTAGGGTTTAGGGTGTAGGGTGTAGGGTTTAGGGTTTAGGCTTTTAGGGTTTGGGGTTGAGGGTTTAATTCGGGTTTAGGGTGGCCCAAGAGTCACCTAAGAGTAAAAGAGGGTGCCCTTGTTAAGGGACCTTGTAAGGGAACCGAAAACCCATAGAAAAAGACCAGCAGGGCCTACGCTGGGTCCTCAACAGGTAACAAACCCTCACCCTGATTCTAAACCCCTCGGGAGCCCGCTAAAGCCCTAATTCCCCCCAACAAAGAACGTCCTCAACTATCCCGGGATGCCGAGAATTTATGAGGTTTTAGGGTTTTAGGGCTTTAGGGTTGAAGGTTTTAGGGTTTTTAGGTTTTCAGGGTTTTAGGGTTTTTAGGTTTTCAGGGTCTTGGCGTGTTAGGGTTTTAGGGTTTTTCAGGGCTTAGAGGGCAAGCAGCCTGTGGGTTGAACATCGAATTCTGCGAGGTCTTGTCCACCTGGCTCGGGGTCGCTTGTGGATTACGGCTGTTTAGGGTCGCTTAGGGGTCGTGTAGGTTTGCGTAGGGTCGGTTAGGGTTGTTTAGGGTGGCTTAAGGTGGCTTTGGGTGGCTGAGGGTGGTTTAAGGTTGTTCAGGCTTTTTGGGGTTTGGAGTCTAGGGCTTGCGGGACTGCAATGTGAAACTTTTGTAGAGGGCGAATTAAGCTTTTCTATTCTTTCACTACGACCCTTCTTGCCGAAGTCCCCAAAACAAGTGGACCTGATTCTCTGGAACCCCAAAACTAGATAGAAACCAGACCTAGACCCCCATACCCTGAACCCCCGGAACCCCTAAAATCAACTCCCATGCAAGCCCTAAACCGCCACCATCGCAGCCTCATCCAGCAAGATCACAGGGTTGTTCACCCCCAGGGTCTGGAAAGCCTCTGCGGATCTAAGCCCGAACACGCATAGTGGGTTTAGGTTTTAGGGCTTAGGGCTTACCCAAGGAATGACAAAGGTTGCCCTGTTTAAATTAATTAAAAGAGCTTAAAAGGAACCTAAACCCCCAAAAAAGGAATAAGGGCCTACTATCTGGGTCCCAGCCCTAAACCTTAAAACCCTAAAACCCTAAAACCCTAAAACCCTAAAACCCTAAAACCCTAAAACCCTAACACCCTAAAACCCTAAAACCCTAAAACCCTAAAACCCTAAAACCCTAAAACCCTAAAACCCTAAAACCCTAAAACCCTAAAACCCTAAAACCCGAAAACCCGAAAACCCGAAAACCCTAAACTCCAGCACAGTTCGTATATTGCATTGTAGGTCTAGGTTCTCCTGCTAAGGCTTCAAAAGTGCTTCCAAAGGCCCCGAGCTGAACAACTGGAGGCCCATGAGAGGCCGAGACCTAAGAGCAGGATGTTCCACCCGCATGTATAGGGTTTAGGGTTTAGGGTTTAGGGTTTAGGGTTTAGGGTTTAGGGTTTAGGGTTTAGGGTTTACGGTGGATACTGTCGTTGCAAGCATCCGGTTCTCGAACCAAACGATGATCGAAGCTCTGTAGTGGCAATCTTGCGGTTCCGTGTCGGGCTCAGTGGGGGACACTTCCCGAGACGTAGTTTCGGATTTTAGGTCTGTTGCAGTGTCCAGAAGAGTCCTGGCGTAATCATGCTTACTAGTGGAGACTAGAGTGAAAAGCCGAACTGTGCCGCAACCGCTCCTGGATGATGACCCCTGGAATGCTGCCGATGTAGGTGCGACCTTGAGTAGAGTTTAGGGTTTAGGGTTTAGGGTTTAGGGTTTAGGGTTTAGGGTTTAGGGTTTAGGGTTTAGGGTTTAGGGTTTAGGGTTTAGGGTTTAGGGTTTAGGGTTTTTTAGGGTTTAGGCTTTTTTAGGGTTTAGGGTTTAGGGTTTAGGGTTTGGGGTTTGGGGTTTAGGGTTTAGGGTTTAGGTCGACCTGAGGTTGGAGTTGGCAGTTGGGATTATGTTTAGATGGGTAATTCGAGGTGGGGGTTAAGCAAAAAGAGGTCCCCAAAAGGAAGTCGTGGATTTTAAACTGCCACAGGGTTTGGGGTTCAGGGTTTAGGGCTTCGCCCGACCCCAAACCCCAAACCCTAAACCCCAAACCCCAAACCTTAATTCCCAAACCCCAAACCCCAAACCCTAAACCCCAAACCCTAAACCCTAAACCCTAAACCCGAATAGCCCTGATGTCGCACGAAGCTTCGGAGTGGAGTCGTGGCGGCGTCGGGCTCTTCACTTCTGGGATGCTCCAGAATGGTTCGTTCCCTCCCTAAACCCTAAACCCTAAACCCTAAACCCTAAATCCTAAACCCTAAACCCTAAACCCTAAAAGCTGAGAGTCGACCCTGGAAGAAAGTAGCAAACTTTCAGGTAGAAGTAGCTGCTTAGCTATAACAGGAACCCAAAACACATAAAAAAAGTAAAGGTATAAAATTGTTGGGTGTAAGTAGCTATAACAGGAACCCAAAACACATTTTTTAAAGTAAAGTGTAGCACTCCAAAACCCAGGTTCAGATGGTATGGACAAGGATTCGGCGTTCCCACACGCGTGCTTTCAATGGAAGTTGATGTGCAAGATCGTACCCGTCTCATGAGCTATGGTCAGCATGAACCCTGAACCCTGAACCATAAACCCTCAACCTTAAACCCTCAACCCTAAACCCTAAGAAAAGAAGCATTTTTTAGGACATGCAGCGCTGCGGATCGAAGGCGAGCGGGGTCTGGGTCTAGGGGAAGCAAGATCAACGTCGTAGGAAGGAGTGTACCTCGAAACCCGAAACCAAACCATAAACCTTAAGGCCATGCTGTCCTTAGAGCCTTCATAAAACTACTATCTTTTATATTCCCTTGGGTTTTGTATGAATAAAAGGACGATAAAATTCCTAAGGGGGCTATGGGAGGGATCTGGAATGTGTCTGTACATCCAACGAGAGTCTCAGGAAGGGGTTTAGGGTTTAGGGTTTAGGGTTTAGGGTTTAGGGTTTAGGGTTTAGGGTTTAGGGTGGGCAGATTCCGGGTACCACCGCTTCAATGAGGCTTAGGGGCTTAGGGGTTTAGGGGTTTAGTGTTTAGGTCGGGGGGTTATATAAGGGTTTAGGGCTTGGGGGTAAGGGATTAGGGTTTAGGGGTTTAGGGGTTTAGGGGCTTAGGGGTGTAGGGGTTTTGGGGTTGAGGGGTTTAGGGGTTAGGGGTTTAGGGGTCTTCGGGGTTTCGGGTTTAGGGGTTAGGGGTTTGGGGTTTGGGTTTTGGTTGGGTTGATCACCTCATATCGAACATAAACCCTTAGCTACATCTGTATGTCACACCTACTACCCCTTTCGCCGCTATAAAGAAACCCCCTACACCCTGAATCCTAAACGTAAACCCCTAAACCCTAAACCCTAAACCCTAAACCCTAAACCCTAAACCCTAAACCCCAAACCCGTAAACCCTGAGGTCTAAGTATCCGGGCGATGGCCCCGGAGTTCGGCCTCGTCGCGAACACCTGGGGTCACCAGAACTCACAGGGTTGTGTAGGGTTTAGGGTTTAGGGTTTAGGGTTTAAGGTTTAGGGTTTAGGGTTTAGGGTTTAGGGTTTAGGGTTTAGGGTTTAGGGTTTAGGGTTTAGGGTTTAGGGTTTAGGGTTTAGGGTTTAGGGTTTAGCGTTTAGGGTTTAGGGTTTTAGGGTTTAGGGTTCAGGGTTTGGGGTTGCGGGTTGATGGTTTAGGAATGGGTTTATAGGGATGGTAGAGACTATAGGGACTATAGGAACCACTAAAACCTGACCCCCAAAACACAAAGCCCCAGACCCACAAGCCTAATCCCTGAGTGAACCCTGAGCCTCAAACAAAACACCATAAACTCTGAACCCCCGAAACCCAAAATTGCAGAGTTTTAGGCTTAGGGCTTAGGGTTTAAGGTTTAAGGCTTAGGGTTTGGGGTGTGGGTTGAGGCTTTTTGGAGCCTCACATATATCGACCTATACATATATGTATATATATATATAGATATACCGCTCCTGTAACAACTCGGGTTCCTTGTGATGAGGGGACCCTAAACCCTAAGCCCTAAGCCCTAAGCCCTAAACCCTAAACCCTTAATTCACCCTTAAACCCTAAACCCTAAACTCTGAACCCTACTTCCTAAACCCTAAACCCTAAACCCTAAACCCTACACCCTAAACCCTAAACCCTAAACCCTAAACCCTAAACCCTAAACCCTGGCCTCCAAGCGCGATGCGGTGGAATTTTCGGCCTGGGAGCTCATCTCTGGCTCGGGGGTTAAGGGCTTTGGGGCCAGGAGATCTAGGCCATATTCTTCGGATCGAGAGGGTCATAACTAGGACTACTTGGGGGTTTCCAAAATTCGGGGTACCTTATGGGGGTCTTTATCATAAGAGGATCCTACTATTTGGGGATCTCTGAAGGTAGGGGGTTTTCTATTTTTGTAAACTCCTCAATCCCTAATCCCTAAACCCTAAAATCCTAAACCCTAAACCCTAAATGTGTATACGTGTATATCCTCAGCGCAAACACCCCCCCCCCCCCAGTACTTGTCAGATGCATTCAGGGGCCCATCGAATGTTTTATAGGGGCCTGAATCATTAGAATAGAGTGTTGGGGTTATGATAGTATAACTGTTTTTGGGACTTCAAGGAAATACTATTAGTAATTATTGCGACCCCTAATATTAATTGAGCCTGAGGACGCGGGAACGACACCGCGATGGTCCTAGTGCTATAAAGAGGCGATCAGGATGAGCCTAAGATTATCTCAGTAGTACCATAGGGACTCCGTGCTAAGTTTAGGGTTTAGGGTCTAGGGTTTAGGGTTTAGACTGCAGGCGCTGAACTGGCTGAACTCCCACGCCATGGGAGAGACTTGTCATGAAATGTAAGGGATTAGGCTTTAACTTTTGGGTTTACGGTCTTGGCCATAAGCATGGCCACAAACAAATTTTCACGGCTTGTTCTGGGCGAAACCTTTCTAGACCCAGGAGTAACCTAGGAATATAAAGGGTGCCCTTTCTTTTTTGGTTTTAAGGGGATTCTAAAGGAACCCCAACCCTAAAAAAAGGAATTAAGGGCCTACTCCGGGTCCTAGCTTTCTAACATCCACTGGGCGCTTGGCAGGCAGGTGCTCTGCCACAGAATTGTACAGGACAATCATGAAAACTCTTCACGGGCGCCTGCTGCTGCCAACCTCTCCTGCTTGCTTGTATCGAAGGTCAACCTGCCTCAACTTATCTGCCCAGCCGGAGCCCATGCCAACAAGGCGCCACCAACTCGAGCACTCTCTGGGTATCCTTCAGTGAAGGTGGCAGCTGTCCGTCTTCACATAGGTTCCGCAGAATGCCCGCGCTGCGCCGTGGAATTGCACGCTCCAGGAACTTGTACGTCCTGCAACCTTCTAGCTGTTCAACAGTGCTGCCCCTAAACCCTAAACCCTTAAACCCTGAGCGATAAAGCCTAAACTATTAACATTAAACCACCGAATGATCGCACACACGCCAAGTGCGGGATGCCAAGGTCTTTCTGGGAATCTAGAACTTGCCCCCCCGCCCCCCCTTGACCGCTAAATAAGGACTCGTCAACCCGACCCCTAAACCCCTAAACCCCTAAACCCCTAAACCCCTAAACCCCTAAACCCCTAAGCCCCTAAACCCCTAAACCCCTAAACCCCTAAACCCCTAAACCCCTAAACCCCTAAACCCCTAAACCCTAAGCCCCCTAAACCCCAAAACTGCTAAACCCCTTAAACCCCTAAACCCCTAAACCCCTAAACCCCTAAACCCCTAAACCCCTAAACCCCTAAACCCCTAAACCCCTAAACACCTAAACACCTAAACCCTACACCCTAAACCCCTAAACCCTGACAACCCCAAACCATACTTACCAGGACTTCGGCCAACAACGTGCCGATCCAGAAACATCAGGTTCCTCACTCCCTTCCGTCTGAGGAGCTGGGGTAGGGCTTAGGGTTTAGGGTTTAGGGTTCAGGGTTCAGGGTTTAGGGTTTAGGGTTTAGGTAGGGTTTAGGGTTTAGGGTTTAGGGTTGAAGGGTTTAGGGTTTAGGGTTTAGGGTTTAGGGTTTAGGGTTTAGGGTCTAGGGTCTAGGGTGTAGGGTTTAGGCTTTGGGGTTTAGGGTTTGGAAAAACTAGAACATGTTGAGTCTATCGTTTGGGATTTGGGGTTTAGGGTTTAGGGGTTTGGAGTTTGGGCTTTGGGCTTTGGGCTTTGGCTAGAACGAGTAGGCTCTTTTTTTGGGCTTGGGTTTAGTGTCTAGGGTTCAGGACGTAGAGAGACTTTATTACCTACTTTGGAGTAGACCCTGGTAAAAAAAAGTATATATTTTTAGGTATAAGTAGCTATAATAGGAACCCAGAACCAAACACAGCACTAACACATAGTACTCCAAAACCCTAAACCCTAAACCCTAAACCCTAAACCCTAAACCCTAAACCCTAAACCTAAACCCTAAACCCTAAACCCTAAACCCTAAACCCTTAATCTATACATGAGGTCTGACACCAGCCAGGTGCGGGGCCCATGGCCCGCGCAACGGAGCGGCCGAGCGAGGTCTTGCCTTCGAGGTGAGACTTGCGAAGTAGGGTTGCGGCTGGGCTAGGAATATACATTAGCATATAAAACATAATACTGAACAATACTATGGAAGACTATATATATGTGTGTATGTGTATATATATATATGTAGATTATAAGAATATATGATAATGCACTAAAATAAACTATGATGTCATATGTACAACATTGTCTATGAACATGAAATACTTGTCTACCATAATGAATTATAACCCATGCTTGTATATGTATATGTATATATATATAATAACATATAGCAATGTAGAACAAAGAACAACAAGCCTAGAAAC
>CAJNDS010002646.1:330000-397500 GCA_905221605.1 Symbiodinium natans
TTTTAAGGTTGAGGGTTTAGGGTTTAGGGTTACTAGCGATACCGTAAGGGTTCTGGGTTCTAGCCTAGGGCCTAGGGTTTCTAGCGATACTGGGCCCTTAAAAGGTCGAGTTTAGGAATTACTAGTGATACGAGTCCCTTAGGGGTCTGGGGTCCAGGTTTAGGGTATAGGTTTACCAGCACTACAGCCATTAACGGTTCTGGGCTAGGGTTTAGAGTTTCGAGCGATGCTGGGCCCCTGTGCGGCTGGGGTGTGTCCAGGCCTCAGAAGGGGCTGGGGCTGGGCTGAGGAACGTTGACACAGGTCAAACACCTTTATGTTCGACTGGGGGCGCTAGTAAAGCCTAGATCCCAGACTCCCAGACCCCTTATGCTCTAGGGGCCTTGTCTCGCTAGTACCCGAAACCCTATATCTCGACCCCTTCGAAGCCTGGTATCGCCAGTAACCCTACACCCTGGACCCAGACCCCTTGAGATGTCTGCCGTCGCTCGTAATACCCAGGCCTAGACCTTTTAAACTGGGAACCCGATTAAACCCGAACCTAGACCCCGACCCCGTGTAACCCTGAACCCTAAACCTGGACCCCAGACCCCGTAAGAGCTTCGTATCGCTAGTGAAACCTAGACCCGGACCCCTTGTTCTTTTATGTCGCTAGTAACCCTAAACCCTCAACCGAGACCACAGACCTCTTAAGACCCTAGTATCGCTAGAAAAACTTGCCCCTTAGAGGCCTTGTATCGCTATTAACCCTAAAACCTAAACTTAGACCCGGACCCCTGACGCTCCCAGTATCGCTAGTTTTTGAGGTGTGGGCATCCCGACTGCAGACCTGACCTGGCAAAGGCATCCACGGGTCGAAGTGGCTCAGGGTTTGGGGTTTAGGGTTAGGTTTCTTAAAGGTTTGCGGGCGGGTTAGGGGGGGGTCAAGTAGCCATTGTTACGGCTGAGCACAGCAGCCAAGATTAGATCTGAGCTACCAAACTGTCTTCCTCTACCCGAAGCCCTAGACACTTCTAAGCCCTAAACCCTAAACCCAAAAACGAAAACCCTAAACCCTGAACCCTAAATATGGGGCTGGGGCCCAATGCCTTCCAAACGGATCCACCGCCCTCAGCCGCAAACCCTCTCTAAATCAATTCTACCAGCTGAAGTGGAGCTTGGAAAGACTAAGCCCCGCGAAACTGCATTTCTCTGAGACTGGGAGTTTACAATCGCAGCCTTGAACGTTGCGGTTTCCAACTGTTTCCAAACGGGTAGTTTGCCCATACACGGTTCCCGGAGAAACCCCTGGAAGCGACCCATAATTTCGGATTGCTTCAGAACATTTCGGGGCAGCGAAGTGTAAACCCGCAGCCTATAACCCGAAACCCTCTCAACCCTAAGCCCTCAAAGTTCAAAGCCCCGCCCCGAGACCCTTTCAACCCTAAGCC
The DNA here is from genome assembly GCA_905221605.1 of Symbiodinium natans. Classification (NCBI taxonomy): domain Eukaryota; class Dinophyceae; order Suessiales; family Symbiodiniaceae; genus Symbiodinium; species Symbiodinium natans. Next base: position 331,431 of record CAJNDS010002646.1, read on the forward strand.
CTCAATCCCAAAGTTGAAAGGGCTCGTCCCGAAACCCTTTCAGCCCTAAACCCTCAACCCTCAAGTTGAAAGCGCTCGTCCCGAAACCCTTTCAACCCTAAGCCCTCAATCCCAAAGTTGAAAGGGCTCGTCCCGAAACCCTTTCAGCCCTAAACCCTCAACCCTCAAGTTGAAAGCGCTCGTCCCGAAACCCTTTCAACCCTAAGCCCTCAATCCCAAAGTTGAAAGGGCTCGTCCCGAAACCCTTTCAGCCCGAAACCCTCAACCCTCAAGTTGAAAGCGCTCGTCCCGAAACCCTTTCCACCCTAAGCCCTCAATCCCAAAGTTGAAAGGGCTCGTCCCGAAACCCTTTCAGCCCTAAACCCTCAACCCTCAAGTTGAAAGCGCTCGTCCCGAAACCCTTTCAACCCTAAGCCCTCAATCCCAAAGTTGAAAGGGCTCGTCCCGAAACCCTTTCAGCCCTAAACCCTCAACCCTCAAGTTGAAAGCGCTCGTCCCGAAACCCTTTCCACCCTAAGCCCTCAATCCCAAAGTTGAAAGGGCTCGTCCCGAAACCCTTTCAGCCCTAAACCCTCAACCCTCAAGTTGAAAGCGCTCGTCCCGAAACCCTTTCAACCCTAAGCCCTCAATCCCAAAGTTGAAAGGGCTCGTCCCGAAACCCTTTCAGCCCGAAACCCTCAACCCTCAAGTTGAAAGCGCTCGTCCCGAAACCCTTTCCACCCTAAGCCCTCAATCCCAAAGTTGAAAGGGCTCGTCCCGAAACCCTTTCAGCCCTAAACCCTCAACCCTCAAGTTGAAAGCGCTCGTCCCGAAACCCTTTCAACCCTAACCCTCAACCCTAAAGTTGAAAGCCCTCGTCCCGAAACTCTCTCAACCCTAAGCCGAGACTGAGGGGCCTCGTAACCATGCACCATGGTGCGAAAGAAAGCAAATAGCCGCCACTTGTGGCAAAAGGTCTGGCGTCTACTAGGTATTACTAGCGATACGAGGCCCCTAATGGTGTCTGGGGTCCAGGTTTAGGGTTTAGGGTTACTAGCGATATGAGGCCCCTAACTTCTGAAGGGGTCTAGGTTTTACCAGCGATACTAGGACCCTATAAAGGGGTCTGGGGCCGAGGGTTAGGGCTTAGGGTTACTAGCGATACTAGGCCGGGTGGTGTCTAGGTCTAGGGTTTAAGAACTTGAACCCCAACCCTAAACCCGCGACGCCTTCAAGCAGCCGACCATCGCTCGCCCGGAAGCCACCTCGAGAGAGCCGCTGCCAATCTTACTCATCTTGAGTTTTCATGTTGGTTTTGCTGTCAGGTTTGCATCATTCTGACCATCAGGGCATGCAGCGACACGTGCAAGTGCTAAAATGTTGGCTTTTGCCGACGGCTGGCAATCTCTGCTTCGAGTCCTAGAGGCCGGGCTCAAAACGGGGAAGGTCAAAGTGACACCCCCCAGCCCGAAGGCCTGCATAAGTGCTCAGCATGGCCGTGTGTTCCTGTATCTGCTTGATCTCTATGCCATAGACTCTATTCAGCTCGAGAGTGAGCACTCCGGATTTGCAAAGTCAAAGTGACCTATCTGATCTCTGACGCTGCACTCACATTGCGGACCCAGCGCCTGGCGGCGCCGGCGGTGTCTGGGCACTGGTGGTAATCGATGCATCGGACGACGTTTTGCGAAGCTTGCGCCTCCTCGGGGTCACAAGCACGGGGCTCTTCGAGATCTCCTCTGCCTCTTCCCCGGCTGGACGGATCTTCTTCTTCGGGCTCTTCTTCGTCTTGCGGGTCATCTGCTGCTGATTCTGCACCGCATCGGCAAAGAAGGGCGCCTTGATCTGCTTGGCTTTCGCCGGGTTGGCCTTCAACAAGTTGACCACCGGCACCACAACCAGGCCCGATTTTGTCTCCAAGCTGCAGCGATGAAAGCTCTGAGGATTGACCAGCGTAGCCTCAAGCGGAACCTCCGGCGGCACGGGCAGCTCCACGCCGGAGACATGCTTCACCACGCGCGTGTCGGCACTGCCCTCACCCACCAGCGTCCAGAAGCCACCGGTGTACTTCCAGATGTCCTGCACTGCATGACGAAAAAAACTCACAAAACGCCACACCTATTTCAAAATGAAGAACCTGGCCACTTCTTTCGATTCTTGAGTTGGGATGCTAGAAAACTTGCACTCGCACCTGAACGTCCCAGGGAAATCCAAACACAAATTCAGAACGACTTCTTAAACAACAATCGTTCAGACCAATAGGTTATTCGGTTCCTGGCTGGGCCTCAGTGGGTAGCTATTAGGTTCTGGGAATATACTAACGATTTCAATACGGTAAGCGTTGGAAGATTAAGCCCAAAATCCTAGGCCCTAAACTTGAACAACTCAAAGACTGTTTTTTGATGATAGTCCTCGAGCGACTGGCATGCCTCAGGCGGCTCGAACTTGCTCATGCGGCAGCCATTCTTCTTGTGGGCATCCAGTAGCCAGGCTTTGAGCTCAGACACCTTCTTGCTTGGCACCGCAGAGGTAACGTCGGCATTCACGATGAATGCCAGCAACTCATTCGGCACCTCCTTCTTCACCTTGACCCTGGTGTTCTGCATCACCTCCCCAAGCCACTCGGCCATCAGCGGGAGCATCTCCTGCAGCATTCTCAAGGTGAATTTGGAGTTGAGAAGCCGGAGTTTGTTCTGCCACTCCGGCAGCTTCTCGTCTTCGGTGTCTGACTGCTTCTGATCCGGCCCGTCGAGATGGTCGAAGCTCTTGTGCATGATGCAGCTTTGCACGAGGTGTGCGCATGCTCGCGGGTGCTCAGCCAGCCACGCAGTCAAGGAATCGATGTTATCCTTCTCGGTCTTCTTCACGCCTGCGTCGGCCATCCTCTGCAAGTCCTTTCTCACATTCTGGCTCTTCTGCTGCTGACTCTTCTTAACACCACGCTTGCCCATGGCTGCGCTGCACACAGGTTGAGTCAAGGACGCTGCACGCTAAACAGTTTTGGGCCACACCGCCTTGCGTGAATGTCATACAGGACCTGACCACTGATTCTGCTGATCTTCACTGCACGAGGCGGATCCGAGGCCACAAGAGACGTCTTCAAAGATCTGCCGCTGAAAGCTTGGGCGTAAACCTTAAACTCTAGAAGTCCTAGACCCTCTATGCTGACCCTAACCCTAAACCCTAAACTGCAAACCCAAAACCCTAAACTATTAAACCCTAAATACCCTAAAGGACCGTGTAGTGGGTCTAACACAAAAAATCCACAAGCCCGCAGGGCCGGACCCCAAGGTTTATCTACGCTTTCGACGCACAAAAAAATCACAGCCGAAACCCGACAGTAAAACCGCAACCGCTCCCCTCCTCAGCCTGCAGTCCCGAAACCCTCTCAACCCTGAACCCTCAACAACAAAGCTGAAAGCCCTCGTCCCGAAAGCCTCTCGCCTTCAACCCTAAAGTTGAAAGCCCTGGTCCCGAAACCCTCTCAACCCTGAACCCTCAACACCAAAGTTGAAAGCCCTCGTCCCGAAACCCTAAACCCTCAACCCTAAAGTTGAAAGGGCTCGTCCCGAAACCCTCTCAACCCTATAAACCCTCAACCCTAAAGCTGAAAGCCCTCGTCCCGAAACCCTAAACCCTCAATCCCAAAGTTGAAAGGGCTCGTCCCGAAACCCTCTCAACCCTAAACCCTCAACCCCCGCTGTGGACGGGACCCGCTGTGAAGTACCTGCACGTGCGTTTTGGCAGGGGCGGATTTTGGACCCGAGGTCCGTCATGTCGGTTCGGGCTGCGACAACACGAACCATGTAAATGAACATGAAATCACACCGAACCGCGTGCTGACGACTGCTCAACAGGCCACAGCAGACGGATGATGGACACTGATGCACAAACTGAACTCTTTGCAGCACGACTCCCGCACCTGTCACTGCCTGCTACAGCTTCACTCAATTCATTGAAAAACTCTCTGCGCACTGGACCGGAGGCCCGATTTTCCCGAACCCTTGGCCAAAACTATTAAGCTAGTGAAACTTAACTATTAACGAACTTGAATCCCGCAAGCCTCCGACTGGCGCGGCGCCGCAACGACACGACCACAAGTCACTTACTATTGCCGACACTGCTGGAGCTGACGCTAGCCTTGCCTGCTGATGCCTTCGGCATTTTGCCGGCTTTCGGCTTCGAGGCTGCCTCCGTTTCAGGGTCTTCCCCGAATTCAAACACGAAGGGGCAGCTTGCATTGGGGTGGAGCTCACAGTGGCGGGCCCAAACAATTCTTCCCAGCTTGTGAACGCACTTCGCTTCGCAACCCTCTTCACCCCAGCTTCTGCTTGCGCTCCACTTGCCTTTCCTCGCCCATATTCTCCAGCAAGCATTGAATGTGTCCTTTTGGCTTCGGTACACATCAGGCAGGAGTGCGTTGACCTGTGCTGTTGTGTACGTTCGGTCAGGCTCAAAAGCTACTGGCTTCCTTTTCGCGCAACCCTGCTGGCCAGTCTCCTTGGCCCTCAGTGTCCGGATTTTGTTCATCATTGCCTGTTTCTGCCGATTGCGTTTGTCATTGTCCTTCAGCGTTTCCTCCATCGTCTGGGCATCGTCTTTCTTCAACTGATCTTGAATTTCTGCTGACTGCAAAATGCGCAGCAACTCCTCGTCCTCGGCACCCATGTCGTGACGCCAATGCAAATTGTCCTCCATGATTGCTGCTGCGGCCTCTGAGTCGCACGACAGCGTCTCCGAAATGCATGGAGCAAGTACATGTGGCAGGAAGTCTTCCTCCTTCACGGGATCCACCTGCTTGTCGTACTCCATCTGACACGTCCCGCAAATGACCCACCCGGCACTAAGGCTAAACTGAGCCCTCCACCCTAAACCCTCAACCCTAAGCCCTAGACCTAAAAAACCTACGGAAAAAGCAATTCTTAAAATCGGGAGGGATAAGGGCTGGGGTTAACCTGTGCCTGCCTCCAAAAGCAGCTCCAAAGACTTCGCGTCAGTGTCGAAGAACCCGTTCATTGCACAGTATTTTAGCAGTGGAACGCCAGTCTTGTCTTCTTCTATCCATGGGCCCTCTCCAAATGGAACCGAGAAAGCGCCCTTGGATGAACAAGCGTGGCCGAGATGCAATGGGCTCACCACTCTGGCCCTCATCACTTCCCAGTCTGCAAACTGGAACACGTGTCCCCACGACAGCTTGTCCCGAGACAGTGGCTTTTGGATTCTGAAGGCAAAGGTCCCTTTCTTCAGCTCGTAGCGTTCCAAAGGAAGCAAGAGGGCACTTGCACCATGGGGCCACACTCCGGTGCACAGCTTGTAGTCCTTCTTTTTGCTGGTTTGTCGGAGGACCATCCCGCGACAGAGAAAACTTGTTCTCCAGGTCATCGTGACATCTTGCATTCTCTTGCTTGCGTGCAGAATTCGCATGGATTGAACTTCTGCTGGTAGGCGTGCTGCGTCCAATGGCTTTAACGATGGCCATGTGGCCCGACCTGTGATGTCACGAATCTTCGGGATGCTCGCTGTCTTGGCCCTCGTGTGAAAAAGGCCATCTGGCAGATCAGGTGCCAATACAGATGCATCTCCTACCACTTCCCGGTACCCGAACCGGGTCATGACCTGACCTGCAGAGGCCGATGACCAAACCTCTGCGTGGCTCATGTGGTGAACCTTGCCCTCTCTCTGCTCCAGCTGCCTCAGCTCCCCGAAGGCCTCCTCGTTGTAGGTCGACCCCCAACAAGAAAGGCACTGTTGGAGGAATTGTCTTGTCTCACTTGTCAGAATCCATCCGTCTCGCTGGACCCTGAAAAAGACATCCCTGCAGAATGTCGTTCCCAGCAGCGATCGTTTGCGAATGGCGGTCCACGCCTGTCCCGGCATCTTTTGGGCATCTTCCCAAGCCGCCCAGACATCCTTCATCTCCTGAAGGCATTCGGCCTCATGAGCCGGGTCCAGAAGAGCAGCAAACCTCAAAGGCCACCCAAACATGTGATGCCCCAGATCAAGCATCATGTGGTGCACCAAGCACAGCACTGTCCAAAGCATGCGTTCCATGATGTCATCCTGACGACGAACCTCGAAGTTCTCCCCAGGACAGGTGTACCGAGCGACGCCCGCCAGATCATCCTGCTGCAGGATACCTACATCACGCAGCGCCTCTGCGTTGTGACAGACATCTGCGAGCTCGTTGATGATGCGAAGGCCCCCTCCAGTTGCCAGGTTCATCAAGTGATCCAATGTGTGGGCACGACCCTTGATGTCCTTGCGACACCGGTTCAAAGCATTTCTGACTGGGCTGGAGGCCCAATACCAAAGGTGCAAATCGCTCATGACTTGAGAATTTGCGAGGATCACGGTTGCCACATGCAATTTGTTGCGACATCTAGCGTAAAGAGCATTTTTGATGTTCTGCTTCTCTGCGTTCGCGTTCCGCAAAGGCACATCATCCTGAGCGCTGGCATTTGCTGTCTTTGCCAGCGGTGTCAAGTCACTCAGGGTATCCGATTTCACATAGCCCAACCGAAGGCCGTACACAAGAAGAATCAAGAGGAGCAGCGAGAATTCGGACTTCCGTTCCTGGAAGCCGCCATGGAAGGAGTCCCAACGACTGGTATTATTCACTCCTTTGCGGACCAGGAAAGTGGCATCCGCCAAGGACTCATGAACGTTCTGGACGTGGACGTCCATGCGGCCCAAGCCTTGCTCACGTCCAATGGCAGGCATCAGTTTCCGCAGCAACGCGTGGCACGGGTCGCCATCCATGCGGGCCATCTTGAGGTACTCCTCGGTCTGTTCACGAACGACCTGCCACCACTTGTGGTCGGACCAAGGGCCCTGCAGCACGGTCAAAATGATGTCCGAAAGGGCCACCTGTACCTGCAGCTTGGCGGCCTTGCACGCGTTCGCCATGACACGAACAAGCTGATGGCGTACGTCCGGAATGAAAGCCAGACGGAGCTTCAAGTGATGCAGAGCAAAGTAAACAGGCGCCACCATGTCAGATCCCTGATCTGACTGCAACACCAGGGCTGGCAAATCTAGCAACGGACGCGCGTCGTCCTTCTCCTCGTCCGGTGTGAAAAGCTTGAGGCCATCGTTCAACACTGCTTGCAGGGTGTGGTCGAGGGACAAAAGATTCCCGTAGGACGGTAGTCGGTTCACGCTTTTTTGAACCAGAGGGTTGGATTTCAGCAGTTCCTTGTCTCGCTTCCCTTGTGCTCCTTGGTCAGAGAAGCAGCATACTCAAACTGACTCCCGAAATGCTGGCCAAGTGAAATGACCTTTGCACGGATTTCACGCCGAAGGAAAAGCAACAACTAACCCCGGACTAATAAGCCCAGAATCTCAGGAAGGCCACTCCAGCCTCGTCCAATAAGTGAGTCTCGCCAGAACCAACTTCCTCACCTGGAAGGCGGTGTTCACTGTCCTGATGGACCTGAAGGACACCGGCTCATGCTCAGCTCTGCAATTAAGGTACCTGTTTAAGGGGTGGCCTCTGACAACTTATTTTGTTCATTTCGTACGTTAGTTGTATCTTGGGTAGAGGATTACAAATGCTTACGTGTCAGGTTAGCCATCGCCAAATGGGTAGAGTGGTAGAGAATGGGACAATGGGTAAGGCCCCCCGCTTAATAAGAACCTCAGCTCATAGGTCAGTAAACGGTGTTTCTTAACAAAAAGGCCCCAAGCACTCTTCACGGAGTATCAGGAAGGATATCACGCGACCAAGTTGCTTGCAATAAACCGTCCTTGAAAACCTCAGGTCATAGGTCGCTAAGCGCATCCCCCCCCCCCCCCCACACCCCTCCCAAAGCGCCCCCACATCCCCCTCCAACCCGCGCACCCCCCCCGGACCCCCACCCCCCCCCACACACCCCCATCCACCCCCACCCCCGACCCCCACTCCTGACGCGTTTGCGAGAAGAGCTCCCCTCCATTTGCAATTGCAGTCAAAAGAGGACAGGTTGCCAGCAACTGGTAGTCCGCGAAGACCTTGTGTCCTGTGGAAGACTTATTCTCCTAACCCCGAGCCCGAAACCCTGAAGCCTAAGCCCTAAACCAGGCATTCCAGGAACCTCTGGGCTAACGACAACAACTACGAACCTTCAACGAACTGCTCAGCCGTATTAGGCGTCGGGCCTGAGGTGGGCACCAGGCCGTGATGCCTGTGTCCAGGTCCATGAGGGCATAGTGGGATCTCTTACGCCCCCCAGCTCGGGTGGCGTCCAAAGCCACTGCCACCCGCTTCGAACCCCGGAAGTGAGCCCGGGTCGACAAAAGATACTGGCTCCGCTCCTTCCTCTTATCTTGGGAACTCAGCCACAACTTGCTTGCTTGGGCCGCCACTCGCAAATCACGAGTGCGTCGACGCACGACGTTAACACCCTCCTTCGCCTCCGCCTGCCTTGCAGCATGTTTGTCTCCTTTCTTTCTGCATGCTTGTCTCGCAGCCCAAGCTCTCTTCAGGCACGTGACAAGGTGGCACGTGCCACGGGATCTTTCGAACGCCTGTCTGTAAAATCAAGGGAAGCAGCCGGCTCTGTGGGGAGCTTTCTGACGCAGAGCTCCCAGTTGATTTGCTTGCAGATAGACTCACATATCTGATGCTCTAACCAATGAAAATGCTGTACTCTGTGGAGCTCAAGCAAGACCTGCCAAAGGGGCAGCTCCTCTCGCAACTTCGGTGGCAGCATCTGTTTGCGCCTGACGCGGGAATCTTCTAAAACGCACGGTCTCTCCACCCATACCTACTACGCGGCTCAGCCAAGCACCACCCGTCCAGGACACAGCTCGGCATTCAGTACGCATGAATCAAATAAAAACCCCCCTCTGAAAATTTCACAACACAACAAAGCCTGCCTGTTGCCAGTTTCCGCAGCCATGCGATCTGCTACAGCATCGTTGTCGGAAAAGAAGCTGCTCAAGTCCACTCGTCCATCCACCACAGGCACTTTCTGGCCTCGCTCAATGGCAGACACTTGCTGCGGATCAGAGACGCTGGCATCCAGGATCAGGTTAAAACGCCCTCCGGCAAATTCCTTCAAGAAACCCGCGAGCATGCGCCGTGCACTGTCCTGAAAATCGCCTTTCAAGGCCTGGTTCAGGAGGAACGTCAGCAGGAACTTGCTGCTAACAAAAAGGATATGCATACGGCATGGACCTTCCTTGTCGCCACGGGCTCGCTCCGGCCAAATCACATGGTTCTTCACGCTGCAGCAATGGCGCTCGAAAAGGGCCGTCCACGAACCTTTAAGCTTCTTCGCAATGTGTTTCACTGGATCTCGGGCCTTCGCTTTGCTTGCGGGAGGGAGCCACGGTTCCAGTGCCCAGTACGCTTGCTGCCCTGTGTCTCCGTAAGGTGCCGTGAATTGCAAGGCCACGGCTTGCATGAAGGAACCTTCTGTCCAACCTGCCAGAACCTGACAGGCAGCCATGTCACTACTGAACTTATCTGCAAGTCTTCGACAAAAAACCCCTAAACACTAAACCCTCAATCATCAACCCTCAACCCTAAACCCTAAACCCTGCCTTGTCGATGTAGAAAAGTTTTTTCTGCATCTGGAAGTCAGAGAGCCAGCATCTCTCCAGCTCAGCGTCGCTGTGCAATCTGCAGACGAAGCGACGGCCCTGCAGCGAGTCGCCGCCGGCCCAGACAGACCAGCACATGAGCTGGCTGCACCAGGTTGTCTGGCGCAAAGAGTCGCTGATGTATGCACGCTCTTCGCGAAAATGCAGGCGCACCTTGAAGCTGAAACTATGCGCCTCGTTGGTCTGCACGTTGCGTAGGACATACATATCTCTGACCTGCCTCAGCTCGAAAACTTCCTTGTGGTTCACCTCATGACATTCTGGGTTCTGCCGCGGATCTGGAGGGCGGAGATCCTCTGCCATGGATGCCAGACTTTCCGGACACCAGAAAAGAACTGAGGCTCCTGTGTGGCCCTTCTTTAGTGGGAGCACTTCAAATGTCAGGGTTTGCTTTCGGGTTTCGGGCTTACGACTGTCATCATCCCGTTTGGCTCCTGGGTTGTGAAACACTCTTGAGCGACACGTCCAAGGATCGATCAGACAATATCTAATACCATGCCATAGCATGTATGATGAAGCCACATCATTAACATACTATGCTATTATTTGAGATTTCATTGTTTCTTGCAATATGTTATATTCTAAAAATCTCTGCTGAACTATTTATATGAAATGATATGAACACACAGGATATGATGTGATACATAGGACCTGATATAACGTAGGTCTACAACGACTCTGAAGCGAAGGCCTCGACGAAGGCTGCATGCCCGGACCCAGACGAAGCTCGGGCCAGCCTTGCACGAAGGCCACTGCGAAGGGGCCGGGAGGCCTCTACGAAGGCCCTTCTCCTCTTCCAGACAAGTAAAACCCCCCCAGCCAAAGCTTCGACGAAGCCCCCTTCACGAAGGCCAGCAACCCCTAGCGCGAAGGCCACGGAACCCCTTTACGAAGGCCACAGAAACCCTTTACGAAGGCCACAAGACGCCTCTGCGAAGGCCCAGCCTGCGCCTTCCTAACGCATCCCAGCCTAAAGGCCCTACAGCATTTCACTCGGACCTTTCTGGGATCAAAGTTGAAAGCCCTAAGCCCTCAAAGTTGAAAGGGCTCGTTCCGAAACACTCTCAACCCTAAGCCCTCAACCCTAAAGTTGAAAGCGCTCGTCCCGAAACCCTAAACCCTCAACCCTAAACTTGAAAGCCGTCGTCCCGAAACCCTCTCAACCGTAGACCCTCAACCCTAAAGTTGCAAGCCCTCGTCCCGAAACCCTCTCAGCCCTAAACCCTCAACCCTCAAGTTGAAAGCCCTCGCCCCGAAACCCTCTCAACCCTAAACCCTCAAATACCTCAAACCCTAAACAAGTAAACCCCAAAATTTGAGCCCCCTCTACGGTGTCTAAACAGCTCTAAACCCTAGACCTTAGACCCACTGAAACTTACAACCCAGAACAGCTAAATACATAAGCTACCCCCTCATTTCGCACACACACCCACATCCATAAACAACTAAACCCCTCAACATAAACCCAAAATACCCAAAATACCAATCATGTCCTAACTCCTGCACCCTGAAGGGGATATGGAGGATGGAGGCCTCCGCCTCCGTGAGCAGAAAGGACTCCCAGTGAGTATTCTCCTGGAGTTTGGGCAAGAGTCTGAGTTCGGGCTTGCTTATAGCGGTGTAGGTTTAGGGTTTAGGGTTTAGGGTTTAGGGTTTAGGGTTTAGGGTTTAGGGTTTAGGGTTTAGGGTTTAGGGTTTAGGGTTTAAGGTTTAGGGTTTAGGGTTTAGGGTTTAGGGTTTAGGGCTTAGGGGGGTTTAGGCTTTACGAGATTAGGGTACCCTTAACATTGACCCTGAATTGTAGGAATCCCTTATAATACAAACCCCAATAATTCAATAAGGTACCCGAATTTCGGGAACCACCATCTGGGAGCTTCCGGACATTGGGGACAGAAGGGGTCCTTCTTGACAAGACTCTGGCATCTTTGGTGAAGTAACACATAGGCCTCGTGACTGACCTTAAACCCCTTCCGCCTACACGTTGTTCGGATGTATGGACTTTGGGACTGTTCTGGGGACCCGAAGATCAACCCCTAACCCTGAAACCTCAACTTGCAAAATGACTTTCAGACATCCAGCCGGCTTGCCTTCGCTAGGGCTACACCGCGGCCGGCACCTGTGTGCGCAGGGGACGGCTCCACCGCAGGTTTCCAAGCAGCTACGTCTATGCGCACCTCACAACCCTAAAGTTGAAAGCCCTCGCCCCGAAAGCCTATCAACCCTAAACCCTCAACTCCAAAGTTGAAAGCGCTCGTCCCGAAACCCTCTCAACCGTAAACCCTCAACCCTAAAGTTGAAAGCCCTCGTCCCGAAACCCACTCAACCCTAAACCCTCAACCTAAAGTTGAAAGCCCTCGTCGAAACCCTCTCAACCCTAAACCCTCAACCCTAAAGTTGAAAGCCCTCGTCCCGAAACCCTCTCAACCCTAAGCCCTGAACCCTAAAGTTGAAAGCCCTCGCCCCGAAACCCTATCAACCCTAAGCCCTCAACCCGAAAGTTGAAAGCCCTCGCCCCGAAACCCTATCAACCCTAAACCCTCCACCCTAAAGTTGAGAGCGCTCGTCCCGAAACCCACTCAACCCTAAGCCCTCAACCCTAAAGTTCAAAGCACTCGCCCCGAAACCCTCTCAACCCTAAGCCCTCAACCCTAAAGTTGAAAGCGCTTAGGGTTTAGGGTTTAGGGTTTAGGGTTTAGGGTTTAGGGTTTAGGGTTTAGGGTTTAGGGTTTAGGGTTTAGGGTTTAGGGTTTAGGGCACCTGTGTGCGCAGGGGACGGCTCCACCGCAGGTTTCCAAGCAGCTACGTCTATGCGCACCTCACAACCCTAAAGTTGAAAGCCCTCGCCCCGAAAGCCTATCAACCCTAAACCCTCAACTCCAAAGTTGAAAGCCCTCGTCCCGAAACCCTCTCAACCGCAAACCCTCAACCCTAAAGTTGAAAGCCCTCGTCCCGAAACCCACTCAACCCTAAACCCTCAACCCTAAAGTTGAAAGCCCTCGTCCCGAAACCCTCTCAACCCTAAGCCCTGAACCCTAAAGTTGAAAGCCCTCGCCCCGAAACCCTCTCAACCCTAAAGTTGAAAGCCCTCGCCCCGAAACCCTATCAACCCTAAGCCCTCAACCCGAAAGTTGAAAGCCCTCGCCCCGAAACCCTATCAACCCTAAACCCTCAACTCCAACGTTGAAAGCGCTCGTCCCGAAACCCTATCAACCCTAAACCCTCCACCCTAAAGTTGAGAGCGCTCGTCCCGAAACCCACTCAACCCTAAGCCCTCAACCCTAAAGTTCAAAGCACTCGCCCCGAAACCCTCTCAACCCTAAGCCCTCAACCCTAAAGTTGAAAGCGCTTAGGGTTTAGGGTTTAGGGTTTAGGGTTAGGGTTTAGGGTTTAGGGTTTAGGGTTTAGGGTTTAGGGTTTAGGGTTTAGGGCTTAGGGGTTAGGGTTTAGGGTTTAGGGTTTAGGGTTTAGGGTTTAGGGTTTAGGGTTTAGGGTTTAGGGTTTAGGGTTTAGGGTTTGGGGGGTTTAGGCTTTACGAAATTAGGGTACCCTTAACATTGACCCTGAATTGTAGGATTCCCTTATAATACAAACCCCAATAATTCAATAAGGTACCCGAATTTCGGGAACCACCATCTGGGAGCTTCCGGACATTGGGGACAGAAGGGGTCCTTCTTGACAAGACTCTGGCATCTTTGGTGAAATAGCACATAGGCCTCGTGACTGACCTTAAACCCCCTACGCCTACACGTTGTTCGGATGTATGGACTTTGGGACTGTTCTGGGGACCCGAAGATCAACCCCTAACCCTGAAACCTCAACTTGCAAAATGACTTTCAGACATCCAGCCGGCTTGCCTTCACTAGGGCTACACCGCGGCCGGCACCTGTGTGCGCAGGGGACGGCTCCACCGCAGGTTTCCAAGCAGCTACGTCTATGCGCACCTCACTGCTCCCTTTCATGTTCGTGTGCCCCCATCTAAAAACTCCACGATGAGCTTCTTTGGCTAACCCTAAAGTTGAAAGCCCTCGCCCCGAAACCCTATCAACCCTAAACCCTCAACTCCAAAGTTGAAAGCGCTCGTCCCGAAACCCTCTCAACCGTAAACCCTCAACCCTAAAGTTGAAAGCCCTCGTCCCGAAACCCACTGAACCCTCGTCCCTCATGCTACACTGAAGAAGAAAAGCACTGGAGGAAAGACACAGCATATTACTCTCAACACAGGTCAGATTTCCTGCGGCTCCCATGAGGTAGAGTCCGCCGCCAAAGCCTGGATAACAGTCGTCTGGGGTTGACCCTCGCTCCCTAAACCCTATACCCTTAAGTAAACCCTCAAAACCCTCATCTTGCTGGTCTGGAAAACTTCCAGGGGAGTTTTAGTTGCTACAATGAGAGGCCGTGCTTGCTGCATCAATTTTGCCGCCGAAGACGAGGGAAGTCGTTTGCGAGCAGCTGTCTAACCTGCCTACCCAAACCACTTGGTGGTGCCCCGCCGGGCTAGGCCCATCAGAGCCAGCCCCTAAATCCCTACTAGCTGCACAAGTGGCGTGGGCCGGAGGTTAAAGTTGGGACCCCAATTGGATCGATCGCATGTAAGAAGGCTCCAGAAAGCTTTGCAACTTACTGGAGCCGATCAAGGTAGGTCTTGTGAAGGATGGCCACTGCGTCCTCAGCTCGTCGTGCCCGGCGATTGCGCCAGTCAGTTCGTCAGTTTTAGTATATTTCCTGACTCATTTACCAAATGTCGGATGCTAATGGACCTGCCGAGAATCACAAAACTGCTCCGGGTATGCCTCAGAATCTGTGACAGAGGCGCCTCCGGTTGCACGGCCATCCTGATCGTAGGTGCACAAAGGAGACAAACCCTCAGCGTAACCGCTGACCTTGCGCTTCTTGGAGATGGACTCAAGCTCTTCCAGCCAAGGGGCAGTTCCGTAAAGCGTCAGGGGCTTTAGGCTGGGAGCATCAAAGCATCCCAAATGAACGGTCACAGCTCGGGCTCGAATCTGCGTCAAGGCAGCTTTCACGCCGGGCTCGTGGAACAACATGGACCCTGTGGGCTGCTCGAGAATGATCCAGATACCTTCAGGGCAGTTGCAGGAACCAACGTAGCTGTCTTGAATCCTTGTCGATCAGCTAATCCAGCTCTTGTGCATACTGTCTCTGTGCACAAAACCCTACAACGCGTCACTACAGATAGCGTGTACTTACCTGTTGTCTTTTGTCGACCTTGACAAATACTGCAGTAGGCTCCAGCCTTCACATGTGGCTGCCAACAGCGCTCGCTCAACGAAGTTCGCCTGTTCGTTGCCCTGGTAGACCCAGGCTGTATTGACGCCGTGAGGCTTACTTTTGCTACGGCCCGACACCGATCTGGGCAGAAACCCCCAACTTTTGCACGGTGGAGCAAGCCAAAGGAGAGAGTCTTTCTGCAAGGCTGCGAGATGCTCGAGAAACATATTTTGACCAGTGACCTCGAGGACATTCTCTGAGTCTGGGTCATCCGTGTCATTGCGAATGTCCATGGACCCTGTGGGTAGGCCCTTGGCACGCAAAGCCTCACTGATTCTGCGAGTTGGTCGCGGCAACCCATCAAAAACTGACAAGCCGCCTATCACGAGACGCGTCCCGTTCCTGCACATCTCGAACGTGGGACGCCAGTCCTCGGGAAACTCCACCTTTCCCGTTTGCATGGGCGGCATGTCAGCACAAGGTACAACGATTTCAGTCACACCTGAGACGCCCAAGCCAAAAAACTTCAGAGGGTGTGATCAGAAGCCAGCACACACGATTACATGTCAGGCAAGGCTTCAGGGCTCAGCCTGCAGCGAGTCTGCAATCGGTCCATGCACAAATGTGACGCGACGGTCGCTCACCAAACTTCAACCTATTCCATCATCCCTCTCGACCTTGAAAACAGCCTATAAGCCAGCGCAAGCCCAAACTCCCAGCCTTGAACACTCTTTCCAAAATCCTATAGCCCCTAAACTCCAAACCCTTTAACCCCCCCTCCCGTTTACCAATCCAGCCCGAGCCGCTGGATCCACGATGAAGGCGATGAAGGCGAAGGGCTGCAAGTGAACCGCGGCCTCCGTTCGGGTTTAGGGTTTACGGTTAAGGTGTGAAATATTAAATATAGGGTATTGAAAAAGGGTCTTGAAATAGGGTTTAAAAACGGTTTAGGGTATAGGGTGTACTGTGTTGCGTATAGGGCAGTGAATATTCATTTAGCGTATTGACAAAGGAGAATTTGCAAGAGTGGCCTAGTACCTGGGGGGAGAGTAGGGGTCAGTAGGGTTTGCGCGGTTTCGGGTTCGGGGCTTGATTTCGCAAATATCTCGAGCGAAAACGACCCACCCACATAGCGGGAGCACATGCTTTTGGTTTTTGGGGTTCAGCTTCTGCTATAGGGCCGACCACAAGAAACCGAAACCTGCTTGTTTTGTAGGCTCCGCTTACATAGCCTCTTACAAGACTCTGCGGCAACCTGTTTAGAGCTTTTGTGTGAGCAACAAACAAACCCTCAAAAACCCCAACCTCAGGTCCTGTGGGCTCAAGGGCCCTATTGCATTTTTGGGTCGTATATTCTACTCATACAGGGACTGCAAAAGTTACAGTATGTTTTTGGTAATAGACTTATTATACCTTTCACCCACAACCCAGCACCGAGGCCCAGCGTCGGGGCCCGGCACCGTGGCCCAGTGCAGCTTTTAAGTAAAGTTCGTTCACAATCGATCCAGAAGCACATAAGTCATTCGTGGTTCCAGAGGAAAATCTTACTATATCACACTCGAGCGAAGGTAGCGCAGGGGCCCAGCCCCGGGGCCCACCCGGCGCCGGGGCCCAGCACGATGTATGACATATACTTCGTTCATAGTGATCCAAAAAAGCACATCTATAGCTAAGTCCTTCATCTAGATAGGAAGCTCTTACTATATCCTCCTTGCACCCACCAACCGGCGCTGGGCCCCGGCGCTGGTTAGGTGAAAGGAGGATACACAAGGACTTGGAGGTGCTTCTGGCTGGGTGGAAGGAGGATATAGTGGACTTTGGCTGTCAATGAAAACCTTAAATGCGCTTTCTGGATCGCAGTGCAGGCCTCATGCCGTGCTGGGCCCCAGGGCCGGGCCCCGGCCCTGGACTCCTGGAGTGTGCTTTTCCCTTACAGGAAGGACTTAAATGTGCTTCTGACCGACTATGGAACAATCGTAATCATGTTTGCATGCGTGTCATATTCCGCGCAGGGCCCCGGCGCCGGGGCCCATCATGGTTTACGACTTGCAACATGAAAGGGTTGGTTCGTAGTCGGTTTACAAGCACATCTAGTCAAACACAAGAAATGCTTGCCATATTCCGCCTTTATTCACCGGGGGCCCGGCACGGTGTCTGACTTGTAAGAATTTAACATCTAGTTGATCCATAGTTGGTCAGAAGCACAACTATTACGCTCTTGCTACGAAAAAAACAAAATCTTCCTGTAGAACACCCACCAGCGACGGGGCCCAGCGCCGGGTCCCAGCGCCGGGTCCCAGCGCCGGGTCCCAGGTCCACAGTTGGTCCAGAAGCACATCTATAAGTCCCTCATGTGCACAGGAAACCTAAATAGCCTCCTTTCACGCATCAACCAGCGCCGGGGCCCAGCACAGTATATGACTTGCATTGACCTATGGCTGGTCCAGCATCATATTCACTATTTACACAAGAAAGCCTTAAGGCTTACTGTCTGAATCTATCGCCGGGGCCCAGCGCCGGGGCCCAGCGCCGGGGTCCAGCGCCGGGGCCCAGCGCCGGGGCCCAGGCCCAGGTCCAGAGTTGGTCCACGGTTGGTACAGTAATACATGTAAGTCCTTCATGTACACATGAATTTGTTGCACCCTGGAACACAGCAACCAACGCCGGGGCCCAGCACAGTTTGTGACTTGCAATGACCTCTGCCTGGGGTCTAGAATCAGAAAGAATTGTTTCAGAAGAAGCAAATCCAAGTCCTTCACTATTTACAAACGAAAAGCTTACTGTATGAGTCCAGCGCCGGGGCCCAGCGCCGGGGCCCAGCGCCGGGGCCCGGCGCCGGGGCCCGGCGCCGGGGCCCAGCGCCGGGGCCCAGGTCCAGCGTTGGTCCACGGTTGGTCCAGTAATACATCAAACAAATTCATTTACACATGAATTCGTTTAAGAGCATGCTTTCACACAGCAACCAGCGCCGGGGCCCAGCATAGTTTTTGACTTGCAATGACCGATACCTGGTCCAGAATCAAAAAGAATCCTTTCAGAAGAAGCACATCCAAGTCCTTCACTATTTACACAAGCAAATCTTATATGAGTCTAGCGCCGGGGCCCAGCGCCGGGGCCCAGCACCGGGGCCCGGCGCCGGGGCCCGGCGCCAGGCTCCAGCACCGGGCTCCAACGCCGGGCTGCAGCGCCGGGGCCCTGCTCAGTACAGTCGTAATGGCCATTGACATATCTGTTTTGCTTTTTTGTACATCCAACATGATGTACTGCGTCGAAAAGCATGAAGCGTAGCTCCTTGGACAACTGTTTCGCTGGCGGGGTACTCCTGGATGTGTTTCTCAATTGACTACGGACCGAGCATCACTGCGGCTTCTGAGGGCACTTGCAGCTAGATGCTCAACAAAGTGTTGTTCTAGGGTGGAGGGAAGGGTGGAGGAAGTTGAACCTATCTGAACATGTTCAGAATGCGCCTGCGCACCATCGACGTTGGGTTTCAACTTGGCGACCTGGCATTGACAAAGGGAACCGTTCAGTTACATTTGATGTCTGTCCTGGCAGCTAGTCACACCCCTGCAGTTAAGGCATGCACTTCTCTACTACAAGGCACTGCTGCAGCGCTGCCCTTGTCAGCCTTTTTGCGACGACCACGCCCTGCGAGAGTTCTGTCAGACTGACAGGGCAGCTTCCGACGGCTCCACGTACTGCACTGCACCCCAGAGCCTCGTAGACCTAGAGCCCTGAAACCGCCGCGTCGGAACCTACTTGTCGTCTTCTTCTCACAAACAGTACAACAGCACAACGGAAATCACAGCGCTGAGCACTGTTTGGCCCCTGCCCCAAAAAACAGACAACCTAAGAAGCCAAATCTGTCATATCATGCGTGGGAATAAGTACTGTAGGCTACAGAACCTCCGCCAACGGCACGAGGTCCACCACCTCCGTGCTCTCGAACCGGGACTGCATTTGACCAATCCTTGCCATCATGGCAGCTTTGGCCTCATCGTTTGGGCAGACCGACTCAACCAGCCTCTCAATGACAGATGCCCTTGGATCAGAATGGGGTTGTTTCGCCTTGCCTAGGACACAACACCCTTGCGCTACGCAGAATACAGTTTTACTCAGCTCAATTCAACTCAGATTCTGCCACGTGTGCTTTCGTCGAAGCATTTTGTTTTCCTCTCGTAGTGCATCGATTTGCTTCACCCGTGGCCTCAAGCTGCTTAAATCAAAAAGCACGTTGTCACAACCACCAATTGCCCATGAGCCAAAGCTTCATGCATTGTACTGCGCTGCTACAGTAATGTAGCAGCCTAGGCTCTCCAGGGAGTCCAGGCGGCTTTGCCTCGCACAATCTTGACCAATTAAAAAACTCTGTCCCTAAACCCTCAACCCTAAACCTTAAATAAAGTGAATGAGGGCGGGGGCCGTCCAGCAAGGCGAACGCACCGAAGCCGGCAGGCTCTCAGCCCCTGACCCTCCCTTCCCTCTCACCTCCTGTCCGTCCTGTCCCCTGCAGTCCCTGCAGTCCTCTGTCCTCCTGCAGTCCCCCTTCCCCCTGCAATTTCCTGGGCCCCTGCAATCCTCTGCAGTCCCCATCCCCTGCAGCGCCTGCATTCTCCTGGAAGGCCTCTAAGGAGGGGCTTCGCAAGGACTCAGGCAACAGCAAACCTCAAACCTTTCTCAGGGGTAGTTTCGGATCACCCGAGAATGATATACATGACCATGATCAGAAAGCAAGGAAACCCCAGAGTCACAAAGGTCAAGTCGAGGGTGGAGGACAAGCGGGGTGGGGGCTCAGCAAGTCAGGGAATGCGCCTGGGTGCTTTTCGCACCAGCGCGCCTCAATCAGACACCCTAAACCCTACACCCTTGAGGTCTTGAATAGGGTTTAGGGTTTAGGGTTTAGGGTCTAGGGTCTAGGGTTTGGGGTTTAGGGTTTAGGTTTACCACGCAAACTTCCCACTGACTTGATCCCGTCTGTCACTCAGACAAGTGTCATGTCCGCAATGGTCTTCACATTCTTCCTGGAGATAGACCCATGATACATGACAATTGCCACGTTGATAGCTGGCAAAGATGTGCAAACGGCTGCCCGGCATCAAGTAAACTAACGCAAACGCAATCAGTCCTGCTCCGGTCCTTGTTCTTCCTATTTTTTTCATATTCTCTCTGATTCAGCTGCCGCTGCGTGAGCTGCTTTTCGTGTCCATCCTTCAGAATGGGAACCAGAGATTGTGGCTCTTTCTTTACGCTCGCCGTCTTGACGCGCTCGGGCTTCACAGGTGACTTGACTTTTGCCATCAGAACCAGCAGAGGAGGTCAGTTGAGCGATAGGCGATCGGATTTCTAAATCAGGTTGTGACAAATTCCGGACTATGTTGTATTCCAGCCCTAGCCTAGCCCCTCTCAATCTCTTTAGGGTAGAGAGGCCAGAGGCAAGGTCCTTGGGCAAGCTGCTCGTCTCTAGAGCCGGAAGTGTTCACACACAAGTGTTTGCAGCAGACAAGTCGAATCAGATGCGTCTGCAATGTGGCCTGTGGTTCTACGCAGCAACATGTCTGGCTTGCTTGGTGACCTTGCGCAAAAACATGCCAGCACGATCCGGAGAGAGGGCAGAGCTGACTGGCCTTGGGTGGCATACATGAACTCAATGACCCTCGAACCTCGATCCAAGCTACGTCTTTGTCTACATGAAGCCTCCCGTGCAAATTCAACTGTTCAGTTGCCAGCACCCTGGTTCTTGTCACGGGACTCGTCCCGAAACCCTCTCAACCCTAAACCCTCAACCCTAAAGTTGAAAGCCCTAAGCCCTCAACCCTCTCAACCCTAAACCCTCAACCGTAAAGTTGAAAGCCCTCGTCCCGAAACCCTCTCAACCCTAAACCCTCAATCCTAAAGTTCAAAGCCCTCGCCCCGAAACCCTCTCAACCCTAAACCCCCAACCCTAAAGTTGAAAGCCCTCGTCCCGAAACCCTCTCAACCCTAAGCCCTCAACCCTCAGTTGAAAGCGCTCGCCCCGAAACCCTCTCAACCCTAAGCCCTCAACCCTAAAGTTGACAGCCCTCGTCCCGAAGCCCTCTCAACCCTAAACCCTCAACCCTAAAGTTGAAAGCCCTCGTCCCGAAACCCTCTCAACCCTAAACCCTCAAATACCTCAAAGCAGGGCTGCAGGGAAGATCAGGTACTGGCCCAGAACGGGCAACACCTTTACTTGTGAAGTGGATTGCTTTGTCAGTCCCTAACAAGTAAACCCCAAATTTGGAACCCCCTAAACCAGACCTTAGACCCACCGAAACTTACAACCCTAAAACAGCTAAATCCTGCCCCCCCCTCCCCCCCCTCCCCCCCCGAAATGCCCGAAACCTTAAACCCTAAACAACTCAATCAACCCTAAGCCTCAACCCACAGCCCCTCAACTTAAACCAGAAATACCCCTAAATCCGAAACCCTGAAGGGGATATGGGGGTTTACGAAAATGAGGGGCCCTGCTTCTTGATACCCAAATAGTAGGATCCCCTCATTAAGGACCCCAATAAGGTACCCCTAAAACAACTAAACCCCCAAACATAAACCCAAAATACCAAAAATATCCTAACTCCTGGACCCTGAAGGGGATATGGAGGATGGAGGCCTCCGCCATAGGACGCCCAGTGAGTATTCTCCTGGAGTTTGGGCCAGAGTCTGACGAGTTCGGGCTTGCTTATAGCGGTTTAGGTTTAGGGTTTAGGGTTTAGGGTTTTGGAATCGTCGCTCCAGCACTCCTGTGCATCTGACAGCCTGAGCGCCAGACCCCATATCCATGGAGCCAGCGATGTCCAACTGGCTGGTGTCCCTGACCAAAGCGGGTTTGGAAATCTGGACCACCCGGGCCTGGGCCCTAGTGTCCTAGAGGCCAACACAATCCCCCTCCAACCCCTTCCTCCCTTTTCGCTACCCAGCTGCTGTGCACAGGCTTGCGCACACGCGCATGTGTATGCGTGTACACGTGTGTCGCAGAGTCGTAGCGCAGACACGCTCACACTCACACAAAGAACCATGGGCCTCCAGTCAAAAAAGCTGGGGCGCGATGAAGCCGAGCTTGCACAAGAGCTCATCGTTGAACATGACCAGCGGTATGGGGTTCATGTTGGGGTTGTATTTTGTTGAGGCTTTACATACGTTTCGCAGGCTGGATCCCAAGTGGCTGCCGTCCTGAGGCGAGTTGCGACACCCACACGACAATTACATCATTCATCAACCGAACCCTGTCCCTATAGCGTTACCCTAGCGGCGCTAGCCTACCCCCTATACCCTAAGCCCAGAGTCCAGCCTTTGGAGGCACGGTGTTTCCCTTGTATTCTATAATCCACTAGCTTATCCTCTCTTATATTATGTGTACTGTACTATATTACATTATGGTATGATATTATTATCTCACATTATACGTTGCACTACGTTGTAACCTATTATGTTATATGATTATGTACATGCTTATAGAGTCATACTAGAAATGAGGAGGGTGGGTGGGGAGGTTGGGTCTCAGGGAGAGTTAAGAGCTACTGCACCTTCCTTCGTGCTTGGGATGAGATCGGGGCTTAGGGTTCCTACCACCCTCGAAGAAACCTTTCCTCCTTTAGGGTTTAGGGCCCTGCAACGAAGAATGCCATGAAGATATGGGTGTGGCTACCCCGCCTGTGCGTGCGAGTCACACAGCATCCCACTACCCGACTCTTTTTGAACTCTCTTTCTGAATCCGGGCTCTCTGAGGCGCCCAACTCCGAACCCTGAACCCTAGAACCCCAGAACCGCTAGAACCGCCGGCCGGGGCCGGATGTGCAACAGGCAAGGGCGTCCGGCCCATCTGTTTATGTAAATATGTATATATTTCTACATATGAATACATACGTTATTACTTGATGTACATTCTACACATTATATGCATTACATACATTATGTACATTATATACATGATATACATTGTATACATACTAATACTTTATATACACTATAAATAAATAAATAAATAAATATATATATATATATATATATATATACAGATGTATGCATACATATGTAGATATAGATATACACATACAGTCTAGGGTTCGAGGGGGGGGGGGGTTCGACGAAGGCCGGGGGGGTTAAACGAACTTCGGTTCATGTTCGGGCGGTGGTCGTCCTTTGGGGGGGTCCCTTTGGTTTGGCCCTGACACAGGTCCGCGGTCTGCAGAGGCGGACACGGCCCTGGCATACGGGAAGCGGGGCGCAGACGCTGGCCACCTGCTTCGGAGGCAGAAAGAAAGCCTCCTCAGCGAGCTGCCCAGCGTCTGCGCCCCGCTTCCCGTATGCCAGGGCCGTGTCCGTCTCTGCAGACCGCGGACCTGTGGCCGCGCGACCCAACAAGCACGGGACTGCGTCAGTAGTGTAGTGGCCACAAGACGAGTCGTCTGCGAAATCCTGAGCTATGAAATAGGACCAAGAACTTCTGGAGTTTAAGGTTTAGGCTTTGGGCTGTTGGGTGCCACATGGTTCATGCTGACATGCTGCGGCAAGAGCTGATTCAAGCATGCTTGTCCAAACCCATGCTTGACCACTGTGTGTGGGCAAACCACCCGGTTGGGGCGTAGTAGTAGTAGTAGTAGTAGTAGTAGTAGTAGTAGTAGTAGTAGTAGTAGTAGTAGTAGTAGTAGTAGTAGTAGTAGTAGTAGTAGTAGTAGTAGTAGTAGTAGTAGTAGTAGTAGTAGTAGTAGTAGTAGTAGTAGTAGTAGTAGTAGTAGTAGTAGTAGTAGTAGTAGTAGTAGTAGTAGTAGTAGTAGTAGTAGTAGTAGTAGTAGTAGTAGTAGTAGTAGTAGTAGTAGTAGTAGTAGTAGTAGTAGTAGTAGTAGTGGTAGTATTATAGGGTACTATTTGGGGATTCTACTTTTGGGACTCTGGGGTCTGGGTTAGGGTGTTACGGGGCTCTTGTCAGGGAACTCAAGAAGTCGGAGCACTCGATAATCCCAGTAAGAGACCATATGCGAAACCCAACTCCCTCCTCCCCGCTTCAGAACGAGTCGGCAGGTCGATCCTAAACCCGAAACCCTAAACCAGAAACCCTAAACCTTACACCATACATGTGCAGAGGCGTTGCTTTAGCATGTGAGAGCCAAGGATGTAGGGCAGATGTCCGTGTTCGGGGGCCGATTGAGTTGATTGACCTATGGCAACCCTCACCCCCGAAACCATACGTACTATACCCGCGTTTAGGGCTTTGGGTTTAGTTTTTAAGGCTTAGGGTTTAGAGCTTTGGGTTGAGGGAGGACGAGAGGACCGTTGGACCAGGGGACCAAAGAACTAGAAGACCAGGCGACCACGGGGGGGGCGGGATTCGCCAACCATACCAGGGAAAACAAGCCCGGGCCAACCTTAGCAAAAGAAAACGCCGCGCCAACCCCACAAATACTGAAAAAAAAACCTATGAACCCGAACATGTACGCATTTCCTCAGGTGCCACGACTTCTTTGCCGTTATGCGCCGCGGCTTTAAGCCAGCGCACACAGCGTCCTACGGTCTTTAGACCCGTAAGGGCCACAAATGCACACATTGAGAGCGTTTTGGGGGCTTCTCAACGTTTAGGCTTATAGGCTTAGGGCTTAGGGTTTAGGGTTGAGGGTTTAGGGATTAGGCTTGTAGGCCATAGGGGCTTCGAAACCCTCAACCCCCCTGAGTAGGTCTGTGGGAATGTCAAGTCTTAAGGGGTATAAGGAGGGACCCCCAGAAGGGACCCTTAATCTGGTTCCCCTATATAACCCATACATACCCATATCTATGTGTATACATATATATATATATATATACCTTATATAGTCCCAATATACCCAAGCAGCGCCAATAACCCTGAGGTCCCTTACAAGGGTCCCTCCTCTAGTCCCCTTTCAAGTCCGGGCTCCTGAGCATGCACATAAATTCCAGCATCGTGGCACAAAACGTGCCGCGAATAATGTACAAAGCAGGGCACAGGTACGAACATTTAAATTCAGTCAAGATTGTGTCATGGGCACTGCGGAGGCCGACGAAAATTGAACCCCCTGTCCGTCCCCTAAAACCTCAACCCTAAGTCCCCTAAGCCCTCAGGCCCCTAAACCCTAAACCCTAAACCCTACACCCTAAGCCCTAAGCCCTAAGCCCTAAACCCTAAACCCTAAACCCTAAACCCTAAACCCTAAACGCCGATCGGAGGTTCGGGGTACCTGGTGCGGGCCTCATAGAGGAGATCTGCGACAGGATGCTGCAGCACATAAATGCCATGAAGGGGAACCCACGCATCTGAAACTACTCTTTGCCTAAGAACCCCCCCCCCCACACATAAACACACACACACACACATACATACATACATATATATATATATATATGTATACACATATTTACATATACATCATACATATATTCATTACCTTTATAAGGAAAGGACATGTTTAATTTGTTGTTTTTGTTGTTTTTTTTTTGTGGAGGGCGGGGTTCTTAAGCAAATAGTAGGAATTAGTTCTACCCGGTAGCCCAATAATCCTATGATGATAAGGGTACCCTTTTTGGGGGCTGGTTACTTTACAACCCAATTTGAAACCCAAAAGGGGCAAAAGGTACCACTCGGCTACCAAGTGCTCTGCAAAATAAGAGAACCTACTGACGACAACTCAGCACTCAGCGCTGCTCAACCCGAAGTAAACCCAGCATTGATACATTTTGGAAGGTTCCCCCTTATACCAAAACTTAATAGAGATTATAGTATCCCCTACGATGCTCCCTAGTAAGGACTGCTAGTACACGGGGGACATCCCAACTTACATTACTAAAGGCCCCGAACCCCCAAAAACCTCAACTCTGAAATCTAAACCCGAAGACCCAAAGATTCAATTCCCTAAGATCCTAAACCTCAAACGAAGTCAGTTCTCTGCATCATTCTCCCTTCTTGAGTACCCTAGTTTAAGAGGGGCCGCCGTACCATAAGGACCCCAAAAGGGAACCCTAAACCCTAAACCAAAAAACCCTAAACCCTAAACCCTAAACCCTAAGCCCTAAGCCCTAAGCCCTAAGCCCTAAACCCTAAACCAAAAAAAACATTTCAGAGAAGTGACCATGAAGCCTTTGAGGCTAACTTCCCGAAGCCCGAACGCCTAAACCTCAAGAAATACTGAAGGCTTGGCTTCAGGACCTTAAAAGCTTCGGAACCCTATACCCTAAACCCTAAACCCTAAACCCTAAACCCTAAACCCTAAACCCTAAACCCTAAACCCTAAACCCTAAACCCTAAACCCTAAACCCTAAACCCTAAACCCTAAACGGAAGGATCGACCTCCAGAGTCGCCCAAGGCTCAAAAAAGAAAGAAAGGTCCCCACACCCGAGCTCGCCTTTTACGACTTTTTGTCCGTGGGTTCTGTGGGTTCTGTGGGCTCCTAGGGTTTAGGGTTTAGGGTTTAGGGTTTAGGGTTTAGGGTATAGGGTACATAACCCTAAACCCTAAACCCACGGATGAGGAAAGCTCAGGGTGCATGTGCCCCTCAGCGCCTTCGGCGTGTGAAGGGGGCCCAAAGTCGGACGTAACTGTTCCATGCGAAGGTTTGGGCTCTTGTGAAAAAAGGAAAGGAGAAAAGGTTTAGGGTTTAGGGTTTAGGATTTGGGGTTTAGGGTTTAGGGTTTAGGGTGTAGTTTTTAGTGTTTAGGGTTTAGGGTTTAGGGTGTAGGGTTTTGGGTTTAGGGCGTGGGTTGGGGTTTTCTCGCGAAAGGACAGTCTGAAAAGTCTCCTCTTGGGGAAGTAGGGGTAGATGCCTTGTACTAATGAGGTTTGCGGCTTCCTCTGACCCTAGCAAATTTACCAACTTGCTTACCGGCAAGGGTCGGAAGCCTTTAACAAAAAGGCTATGGGGTTTAGGTTTTAAGAACCCTAAACCCTAAACCCTAAACCCTAAACCCTAAACCCTAATCTCGGCTTCTGCGCACTAAAAGGAGGGCCCCAGCCTTCTGGCAACTCTGACACTACAGCTCTGGTAGGAATCGGCCTTTCCCGGTTCACCATTCTGGGCACACCTGTCGGTTTAGGGTTTAGGGTTTAGGGTCTAAGGTTTGGGGTTTAGGGTTTAGGGTTTGGGGTTTAGGGCAACAAGACCGAGCTCCAGTTCTGGGTTTGCTGGGCTCAGAGGCAACAAAGCACCCCATGCCAACCTCCCCAAAACCCAAACCCCAAACCATAAACTCTAAACCCAAATGGGGGTTTGCGATATTAGGGGTACCTTATTGCGGTCCTTATTATAAGGGAATCCTACTATTTGGGGGTGTATTTTAGGGGTCCCCTGTTTTCGTAAACCCCCAAATAGAAGAGGAAGATCGAGAATGACGCGCTTGTCAGGAGCCTCCGGAATCCTGAGGCTGGTGTGCTGTGGCAGCTCAGGAAGTTTAGGGTTTAGGGTTTAGGGTTTAGGGTTTAGGGTTTAGGGTTTAGGGTTTAGGGTTTAGAGTGTATGGGCTGAGGAGCTGGGCACAAACGGCCAATAAGTGGCCACTGAAACCCTAAACTCTGATTTGACCCTAAACCCAAGCCCAAAACCCCAAAACCAAAACCCTGACTGCTTGAACCCTAACCCTCAACCCTAAACCCTAAACCCTCAACCCTAAACCCTAAACCCTAAACCCTACACCCTAAACCCAAATCCTACACCCTAAACCCCTCACCTTACACCCTAAGCCCTGCCTCGGTTCTCTTCTCCGATAGTTGAAGCGTCGCTTGCATCGAATACAATTTCCAAGCCTGAGCTCTCAGAACCTGAGCCCTGAAACCCTCAACAGCCCTAGGCCCATAGACTCTAAACTGAACCCTAAACCCTAAACCCTAAACCCCAAACCCTAAACCCTAAACCCTAAACCCTAAACCCCCCAAACCCCCCAAACCCCCCAAACCCCTTACCACCTATTGACAGCTTCGCGGCTCCCGTCAGCTCCAGAGCGTTTGCGATCACCGCTTCCCTGGGATGCGGAGCCAGGGCTGTTTTTTAGGGTTTGGGGTTTAGGGGTTAGGGTTTAGGGTTTAGGGTTTAGGGTTTAGAGTCTAGGGTTTAGGGTTTAGGGTTTGGGGTTTGGGGTTTGGGGTTTGGGGTTTGGGGTTTGGGGTTTGGGGCTTAGGGTTTTGGTTTTAGGGTTTAGGAACTACGGTTTTCGGGTCTGGGGTTTACGGTGTAGGAACTACGGTTTTCGCGTTTGGGCTTGGGGTTGAGGATGTTGGGGGGTAGAGTTGAGGGGTTGAGGGGTTGATGGGTTCAGGGTTGAGGGGTTCGAAATTGATTTCTTAAAAATTTTTGGAGGGGGGGGGGGGGTGGATTGGGTGATTTAGGGGTTTGGCCCAAAAAGCAAACCTGGAAACTCAACCATTCAACCCTAACCCCTTTACCACTAAATCCGAAGCCCCCTACCCTAAACCGAACATCCTGAAACCCATAAACCCCTAAACCCCAATTCCTCTCAACAAGAACCCGCAATTCGCGCATTTAGGGGGCCCGGAGAGGCAACCCTGGAGGACTCCATCTTAGGGTCGTTTCATGGTCGCTTAGGATGGGCCCTTAAGAGGGGGGGGGTCAGGGCCAGCACATACCCTTTGAAGAAGGTAAGGGGCCATATTCAGGGGACCATGTAACTACGCTTAGGATCTAGGGAAGTATGTAGCCCTGCACAGACCTCTTGCAAGGATCCAAGAAGTCGAAATTTCTAGAGTACCCTATACTACTACTGGGCCATTTTTCGGGCCGGTGGGTTAAAAAGGGTCAATAGGTTGAACAGGCGTTTCCGGGGCGGGGGTTTAGGGTTTAGGGTTTAGGGTTCAGGGTTCAGGGTTCAGGGTTCAGGGTTTGGGGGCATGAATTTGGGGGTCATGAACCCAGCGTCCCCTCAACCAGAAACATTCAACCCTGCTACAGGGCGTCAGGGCTTGTAGGTTTTGATCGGTAGACTGGAAAGAGCCTTGAACCCCGCCTGACACGCGAAAGCGATTCAGGTTCACTTTGTCTTTGCTTCCGGTCCTCGGTGTGGTGGGCCATACCCACACCCCTGGGAGGATCCAAACAGAAGACCCCCTTAAGGGTTCCTAACAATGACCCAATGGTAGGCTGTGCGAGAGTGGTTTCCTTGCGGGGGGGGGGGGGGGGGGGGGCTTCTCTAAACTTGCGCGTGAACCTTCAAAGGAGGACGGTCCACATACCCTAAACCCTACACCCTAAACGCTAAACCCTAAACCCTAAACGAGGACCCTAAACCCTAAAACCATCAACCCTAAACCCTAAACCGCCGGGCTCGGGGCCCCCCATGCCCAGAAGCCCCCCTCATGCGGAAGTTACAAATTCATCAAGGCCACCAAGCCCCCAAACACCAAAATTCCTGAAGATTGCAAGGTTTATGCCTTCACGTGTACGGCTTTCAGGCATGACCCGTTGAAGGGCTCATGGGTTTGAGGTTTACGGTTTAAGGGGGTTTGGGGGGGGGGGGGAAGTTTCGGGGGTTTAGCGAGGGCAGCGAGGGTTTAGGGGGTTTAGGGGGGCCTGAACCCCCTAAACCCCCCCCCCAACCCTACGAGAGTCACCAGATCGTCGAGGCAAAGGGGCTTCTCTTTGATCTTCGAGTTCCTGGGATCATCTTCGGGTTTAGGGTTTAGGGTTTAGGGTTTAGGGTTTAGGGTTTAGGGTTTAGGGTTCAGGGTTTAGTGTTTAGGGTTTAGGGTTTAGGGTTTAGGGTTCGGGACCCTCTCCCTTCGAAAGCTAGACCCAAGAGCAACCTAGGAACCAAAAACGTTCAGGGTTTATGGTTTCTTTGTAGGAATTGTGGTTCAGGGTTTAGGGTTTAGGGTTAAGGGTAAAGGGTTAAGGGTTAAGGGTTTAGGGTTTAGGGTTTAGGGTTTAGGGTTTGGGGTTTGGGGTCTGGGGTTTAGTAACCTAGGATACCCTAGAAATAGAAAGGGCACCTTTTGTGGGTTTAAAGGGACTTAGAAGGGAACGTAAGCCCGAAAAAAACCTACTCTGGGTCCTCTTCCTTCGAAAAATGCACTCTAAGGCAGTTACACAGTACCTTCATATGGGCCCTTAAGTGGGGACCCCTTATATACCCCTTATATCACCTATAAAATCAAGGCTTATAATTCAGAAATGTTTAGAGAAGGTAAGGGGTCATATTAAGGGAACATACACCCTTAGGCCCTACACTCCTCTAAGCCCTATACATCCTCGTAGCCTGAGCTTGGGGCACCATCCGAAGGCTCACGTTTTAGAAAGTTCAGCACGTGGGGTTAGTATGGTATCGGAAGGGCCCAGAAATTAGATCAACCCCACGTTGGGTTTAGGGTTTAGGGTTTAGGGTTTGTAGGGTTTAGAGGGTTTCTAGGGTCTCGGGTTTCGGGTTTAGGGTTTGCATTTGTAGGGTTTAGGGTTTGGGGCATCGCTCAGGGGCTTGTGTGCTAGGGTTGCGCCTATCTCTAGACCGCCCAAGCAACAAGCAAACCTAATACCTTCGGGCAGAGAACTCTGCGCTTCCGGGGACGTATACTGAAGGTTACTAGAACCCGGCTAGAACCCTTAAGTACACCATATCTAGGTCACTGGAAGAATAGGGGAAGACAAGATTTTGAAGAGATCGGGGGCCCTGTGGCTCGGGTCTTCTTGGTGCTTCCGGACTTCGGGCTCGGCAACGCAGGGCTGAGGATTACAGGCCCCTAAACCCTAAACCCTGCAAAATCCGAAGCCTAACTCAGCAAGGCCCGAACCCTCGAGAGACTGAACCCCTGTGACGTAAGGAGATCTACTTCTAGGTCCTGCCCCATGGGGTCGGTTTTGGGATTTAGAGTTTAGGGTTTCGGGTTTAGGGTCTAGGGGTTAGGATTAGGGTTTAGGATTTAGGGTTTAGGGTCTAGGGTTTGGGATTCAGGGTTTGGAGTTGAGTCTCGGGTAGTTCGATGTGTTGGTCGGCCAGGCTAGGCCATTCTGGCCTTTTTTCTGGCATTTGGCTTCAAACCCCCGAACCCCCCAAAACCCAGTAACCATATTCTAATAAGGGCACCCTTTTTGGGGTTGGTTGCTTCATAAGGGAACCTTGAACCAAGAGGGTACCACTGGGGCTACCAAGAACCCTAAATCCTCAAACCCTCAGACCTAAACCTAAAACCCTGTTCCCGGGTCCACTGTGGCGTCAGGCCAAAATACTCGAGGATGTTCCTGAGCCACACCAGCTGCGTGTAGGTTCTCGTGCCAGTGCGTAGGCTCCAGTGGGAGCCCCGCCTGTACGGGCTGAGCTCAAACTCCCAGACAGGCAGCCATTCAATGGAGCGTTGGGGCGCACCCAGTAGCCCGGGTAGATCCACTCTGGCATTTATGGCGTACGTGCCCAAGGACACGTGCGCAGTTTGCGCCGCTAACGGCAGTCTCCAACATGCAACCCCTCAAATCTACACCTAAAACCCAGAGCCCCTAAGCCATACTTGGTTTGAGAAAGCCGAGCACATCTAAACCTAGAACCCTAAACCCTAAACCCTAAACCCTAAACCCTAAACCCTAAACCCTAAACCCTAAACCCTAAACCCTAAACCCTAAGCCATACTTGGCTTCAGAAAGCCGAGCATCAGCTGTCCCATGGTGCCACGGAGCTCTTGGATCATGCGCTTGGCCAGCTGGTTAATGTCTCGGACCTCTCTGCTTCTCAAGGGACTAAGGGAGGGACTCTTAGAAGGGCAATTAGGGTTTAGGGTTTAGGGTTTAGGGTTTAGGGTTTAGGTTTTGGGTTTAGGGTTCTTTGGGGGTTTATGTAGGGGGTGGGCTTGTGCAGGTCGGGCCGCGCGCCTGGGTGCTTTCAGCACCAGCGTGCCCACTCATTGAGACACCCTAAACCCTAAACTTCCCTAAACCCCGAAACCCTAACCACACAGAGCAATACCGACTATTTCGTGGCGACCATGAGCACCTCTCTTTCAGGAAGAAGACCCATCTTACGGTGCCGCTGGAGGCTCAGAGGGTTTGGGGTTTGGGGTTTAGGGTTTAGGGTGAAGTATGTCTGCTACGCCAGCTTGTGTGGGAGCAAACGAACAAGCAGCATCCACAAGCTCAGAATCATGCCAAGAACGTGGGCAGCAGTGATGTTACCGGCGTAGTTCTCTAACTTGGGGGTCCCTACGATTGGGGTCCGTACTTTAAGGCCGCCGTGCTGTGCAGGGGGGGGGGGGGGGCCAAAAAGGGATGCCAACTTACAGAACTGCCGTCGTGGCAACAACAAAAAATCTCAGAGAAAAAGCTGGCAGCTCAAGGGGCTCTGGCTTGGACCCCTGAGGCAATAATCTTGGGTTTGGGGACCCTTTTGAAAGGTCTTTACAAAAAACATATCAGGGCCATATTAGGAGTATGTTCAGGGAAACTCTAAGCATAACTCACCATACCGCTTAACCTATGAAAGTATAATATAAAGGGAGTCTAATTGGGAGGATTTTACCATATCCCTTAATTTCTTTTAAGGGGTATCCCCTAGGGGTATGTTGAATATTTCTTAGAGAAACCTCTACCGGCAGAACCACAGGGGTACAAGTCCTAATCCCGTGAGCAGTTGGTGTTCGGGGTCAACCTGAAGCCGGTCAGCTTTTCCTGTTGGGCTGCAGCTCCCTGTGTTTTCCTACATTGAATTTCTTGGGCAGGGTGGGAGGGGGAGTCAAGTACCGCAAAACCCCTCAAACCCTAAACCCAACCTCCAGCTTCAACCCTAAACCCTAAACCCTAAACACTAAACCCTAAACCCTAAACCCTAAACCCTAAACCCTAAACCCTGCGAAGCCCCAGCCCTCCCCTGGCGCTTTGCGCACAAGCGGCAGTGGCCGTGTTGCCGTCGCGCAGGGCAAGAGCTGTCTCCGTGAACTCCGCGAAGCTCAGGCTCTGAGCCCTGTTTGGGTTGAGGGTTTAGGGTTTAGGGTTTAGGGTTTAGGGTTTAGGGTTTAGGGTTTAGGGTTTAGGGTTTAGGGATTAGGGTTTAGGGCCTTTAGGGTTTAGGGCCTTTAGGGTTTAGGGCCTTTAGGGTTTAGGGCCTTTAGGGTTTAGGGCCTTTAGGGTTTAGGGCCTTTAGGGTTTAGGGCATTTAGGGTTTAGGGCTTT
Organism: Symbiodinium natans; assembly: GCA_905221605.1. NCBI lineage: Eukaryota > Dinophyceae > Suessiales > Symbiodiniaceae > Symbiodinium > Symbiodinium natans. The sequence goes on from CAJNDS010002646.1 coordinate 364,338, forward strand.
TAGGGTTTAGGGCCTTTAGGGTTTAGGCTTTAGGGTTTAGGGTTTAGGGCTGTTGAACTATTGGGTACTTTGTTGGATTCCCTTTTGGGTGTCTTTTTGTTTTGTAAGGTGCTGTACTACAAAGGGAGCTGAAAAGGGAAGCCAAGCATTGCGGATTATCCTGGGTTCTCATGGGCTAGCCTGAGCTATCATAGGCTACCATAGGCTACCATGGGCCCTCAGTTCCCTAAACCCTAAACCCTAAACCCTAAACCCTAAACCCTAAACCCCGAACCCTGAACCCTGAACCATAAACCCTAAACCCTCAAGAGGTTGAGAGCCGGGGTTTGGGTTTGGAGTCCAACTTGGTGGCGGCTAAGAGGGGGACAGGGTTTAGAGTTTAGGGTTCAGGGGTTTCTAGGGGATACTAAGTGGACTTACTAAGGCAAAAGATCTTCCAGGTGCAGGTATATGGTATACTTAGGAGTTTAGTATAAGGCTTATTTTAGGGTCTTTTCATAGCTCGAAGGGTGCGAAGTGTTGGAGGCTTATCCCTGAACCCTGAACACCAGGGTTTCGAGGGTCGGCTCAAGGATGGCACCCATGAACAAACCCTAACGCCCTAAAAGCCTAAAGCCCTAAAAAGCCTAAAGCCCTAAAAGCCTTCCACCCTCAAACCCTAAACCTAAAAGCCTAAAAAGCCCTAAAAGCCTAACACCCCAAAACCCTAAACCCCTAAACCCCCAAACCCTAAACCCTGAAGCCTTAAACCCTAAACTCGAAAACCTAAACCCCTAAACGGCCCTAAGGCCCTAAACATCTGAGGCCCCGTCTGACCGAAAATCAGCTCCGGCGCTTCAATGATGGCCTGGGCGTCGATGCTTAGGGGGGTTTAGGGTTGGGGGTTTAGGGGTTTTAGAGTTTAGGGATTAAGGGTTTCGGGCTATATAACCTCAATCTTAGGGTAGTCTCATGGTCCCTTAGCATGGGCCCTTGACAGGGGACCCCTTTTTACCCCCGTATAAACCCTAGAAAACCCAAGGGCCCAGACTTCAGAATCCGTTAAAGAAGGTAAGGGACCATATTAAGGGACAATGCAACTACCCTTAGACCCAAAATACTCCTAAACGCCTGGAAAACTCCTTAAGCCCGCAAACTCTTCAAAAGTTCCCAAAGCCCGAAAGCCCCGTACACAAATCCTGAACCCGAGACCCTCACACCTAGCCTATAAGCCCCTTAGAACCATCAACATCTAAGGTGAAGTATGGTCCCCTAATTTGCAGAGGGTATATAAGGGGCACATAAGAGGCCTCTAAGGGCCCATAGTAAGGGACCATGTAACTACCCTAAGACAACAGCGATATGTTTGACCATCCGTTGGGTTCTTCATGAAAGAAGATACAACACAACTTCTAGGGGAACAAGACCTAGTTCATGGTTGGAGAGTATTAACAAAAGTTGAGATTTCCATTTCCCTATTGAGTTCAAGTACCCCATAAACATGCAAGCAAGTTACCCAACTATGGCAAAGAAGGGTCGCGCCTACACCCCGCCTCCCTCCCGATATGTTCACACCTCGACCTCGGCCTTCGTTTTTTTGTTGGGGGGGGGGGGGGGTTGCCGACAATGGGGTACCCATTTCGCGAGGGTTCCTATGGCAACGGATCGAAAATTTTTGCAGGTGGTACATTCCCTATGTCGCACATGCCAAAGAAATCCACACCCTAAACCCACCCACCCCATCCCTCCCACTCCCCGCCCCCATCCCCACCCAACACCCCTCAAACCCTAAACCCCACCCCAAACCCCAAACCCTAAACCCCAAACCCTAAGCCCCAAACCCTGAACCCGCAAGCCCCCCAAAAAAGGATTACGGATGCTCCGAGCTGCCAGTATGTCGACTCCCAATTCACGCATCGCAAGGAGGGCATTTCTCCTGCAGAGGGCTTTTGGATTGACGGTTTCATCAAGGTGAATGCTTTTGGCCCCCTCCCCCCCACCATTCCCCCAATCCAAAAGAAGGCACATCAAGCCTTCTTTGGGCCCTGTTTTGGACAGGCTCTCATCCGAAGGAGGTGGCAGAGGGGTTGGGGATCATGTGCCCTAAACCCTAAACCCTAGTTTTAGGGTTTGGGGTTTAGTAGGGTTTAGGGTGTGGAGGGGCTTCGGCCGCATGCCCGTCAGGGCTTTCCGGAGCCGGGTTTCGGGTTTTAGGGCAGGTCTAGGGCTTAGAGTTTGGGGTCCAGCTGCATCCTAAACCAGACCTGCCACTCTGCCTACAGCTTGGCGTACTTGTCACTAAGCTGTAGGTAAAGAGAAGCTGCAGGTAAACCCTACACAAGAGCACTAAATCCTAGCCGTCCGTGCGATCAGCAGGTCTTGCTTCATGGTTCAGGCTTTGCTGTAGGGTCAGGGACCAGATTTCCACAAACCGACACCTGCAACCTCAGCTAAACCCTAGCCCTAAACCCGAAACCCTAAACCCCAAACCCGAAACCCCAAACCCGAAACCCCAAACCCTAAACCCAAACTCCGAACCTGTACATACCTCTCAAGGCGTGCGTTTTGGAACCCCCCGGTCTTGTCCATCAGCTTGCCGAACCTCAGCTGCAGCGTGGGGCCCCGGGTGGGGGGTGGGGCCACTGAGCTATGCCAGCGCGCCATAGGGAGCAAGCCCCTAAGTCTAAAGATAAAGCGTGCGTGCACGGATAAACACCCTAAACCCTAAACCCTAACCCTAAACCCTAAACCCTAAACCCCTAAACCCCTAAACCCCTAAACCCCTAAACCCCTAAACCCCTAAACCCCTAAACCCCTAAACCCCTAAACCCCTAAACCCCTAAACCCCTAAACCCCTAAACCCCTAAACCCAAGGCTTGGGCCCGAGACTTCCCAGGGGTAGCCTCGGAACTGGCGTCGGCGCCAGGCAAACCGATCGGGCCATGGAGATGCTAAGCATATGGCCGGAGGCTATTCAGGGAGTGGCGCCCTGGGTTCCGAATCCTCCATGTAGATTTCCTGCTTGGTCGAAGCGCAAGGTGATTTACTGGCGTGCGTCGCAAAGCTTGCATCATAGTACAGGAGGTTTCGTCGTCGATCCGCAGCTTCCAGCCTTGGGACAGGGAGGTGGCACTCGCACGTGGAGGACCACGACAGAATGCATCATGGTGGAGCATGCCGAGAACACGATCATCAAGCCAGGCCAGTTGTACGTGATCTTTGGTAGTCTCTGCCCAGAATGGAATGAAGAAGACATGCTGTGGAGATTGCAGCTGCCCAAGAATGGTCCTGCTTCTGGTTGCATTCAAGTCCTTGGGCATCGGTTGCCAGTGAACAAGTTCAAGGTTGCAGACCTGTCTGGAGGCTACACAGGTGGATGGCATGCGGCTGTCAAACATGTGCCGGACTGTGCAGTCGCCTTTAATGTCGACCATGACTCAGATGCAATGGCAACGAATGCCATGAAGTCGTTCTCAGGATATGTTTCGGTCCTGGATTGCAAGTTCCACCCGTTGCCACCGCCAACTTCGGGGATGACTTGGCCACAGTGGTTGCAGTCCTTCAATCTTGAAGTTCCTGAAGATCTCTGGGCCACAATCGATGGCCGACACGTTGCAAGAGACTACATCCTCTCAGATGACCCGGTCTTGCTTAGACTTCGCTTGCGCTTGCGGGGTGGAGGCAAGCCGACAACCAGATCGGATGGCCTGGTCAAGAAACTTGCAGCGCACTTGCAAGAGAAGGGAGTCCCGGGTGAAGTTGCAACTGAAAGAGCCACAAAAATCATTGAGGTGGTCGGACACCCAGCTGTGGAAGCAGCTTATGCTTCCTTGGATCCGTGGAAGGCCCTGAAGGGAGCTGCTGGCAACCGAGTGCGAATGGTTCTGCCGCAAGAACTAAAACAAGCAAGGACAACATCCAAGCAGGTCAAAGAGGACCCGTGGATCCATGGAGACCCTTGGAGCACCTCAACTGCCTCGTCCTCATCCAAGTCCGAGACTGGAGTTACAGCGGCCTCGCCTCTGACAGTGACGCTGGTCCCAGGCCACTTCCAGGATGTGGATGGAGAATCCTTGCCGATATTGCAGCATCTCACAGCGGAGGCCAAAGGTGTTGCAATGGTGGATCAGGAGGAGATTGAGTCCATGGCGGCAGTGGAATCTTTGCTGTCAGAAGATGAGCTTGGGGCGGTCATGGTTGGCACTGTCCAGCCGGCAGTTGGATCTCTAAGTTGCCGACAGATCACGTTCCCTGCGCTCACCGAGAACAACAAAGTCCTCCTGAGGGGCTTTCTCATAGACTTTGGTAGTCGACAAGTGGTGGTGGCAGCGCCCAAGCACTCCATCAACATTCAGGTCAATGACGTGGCTATCCTTTCCGTTGAGCTGCGAAAAGAGTATGTACAGGATTGGACGCAAGCGGCCAAGAATCCTATGAAGTATGTGTGGGCAGCCATAGATGGTCTTCAAAAGGCTACAGTGGCATCATGGAGTCGCAAGTTCTTCCAGGGTAGACGCGAATCTTCTCCTGAACATGCTACATCGTGGCATGCCTTCATCAAAATCCATGCAGCCAACTTGGAAATTTTCCTGGCTATGTCAGGCAAGGCAGGAATCTTCTTCACACCCAAGGATGCGGACTCCGGAGCGCCGTCAGGCAACTACAGAGTGGTCTGGCTCGACCACACCGACCTCGACAAGGCGTCAAAAACCCTTCGTTTGCATCAGGAGTTTCTTGGAGTGGTGCGAGGAAAGCAGTCATTGGGCTTGAGAACGCGAGCGGGGGACTATTCCCTTTTACGCAAAAAGCTCGACCCGAACTGGGCTCCAGATGGCATTCTCACGGACATCGTTGTTTCTAGGTGGTGGCTCGTGACGCCACTCCCTAACGAGACAGACAAGGCCTTGGTGCAGCAGATTCTTTCAAAGCTCAACTGGAAAGCTGTGCCGCTCAAGCAGGTTGCAATGTCCACGTGGTTGGTGGGTTCCGGCCCTAGTGATCCTCCGCCTACAGATACGTTCGAGTTTGCCAATCAGCCGGTGCTCATCACGGAACAGGCCCAAAAAAGGCCAACAGGGAAACAGGAGGTGGTGGTTGCTGCTTCGTCGTCTTTCCGAAAGCATTTCCAAGAGAGGGTGGCTCGAAAACTCCCGGTGCAAACAGCAGTCCCTTTCTCTGCGCAAGACGCTACAATGGGAGGAAATGCTGTCATGCGGACGCCGACAACCAATTTCTTCTCGGACCTCAAAGAGGAGATCAATGGGAGATTGCAGGATTTGCAGTCACAGATGCAGAGTGCGGTCAACACAGTGAACAGAAGGGTCGAGGAGGTGGAAAGCCAAGCCGCCGCCACTTCGATGGAACTTCAGTCGAACTTCCTCCAGCACGAGCACAGGCTCCAGGGCATTGAATCCTCGATGCAAAGCTTGTCCTCTACGATGGTCACCAAGCTGGACCTTCAAGAGTCTCTTCGCCAAGCGATGGAGGCACAGACAAAGGATATCCGCCTCATGCTAGCGTGCCCGAAGCGGTCCCCAGATGCATCTCCGAACCATGAATCAAAAGCTTCACGTCTGGCGTGATGTCGGCAGAAGCTAGCAGGGCCCAAGCCACTACTGCTCAAGACAGAAGTTAATGATGGTCATTTTGCCGGATTGCTTTTGTATTTTGTTGCAGTGCAGAGTGGTTGTGGTCTGAAAGATTCCCAGGCAAGATCGCTTCCGATCTCCTTCGTTAATTTTAGTATTTGCACGCACCAAGATTTCAGGCATGACGAGAGAAAGAAGAGCAAACGATATTTTGGTTGCTTGAAGCCAGTCTCTTCAATCAGCTATGGGTTATATTTTCTGCGAATTCTTTGTGAGGATTTCAACTTTTTGAATGGTATATGTGTGGGCCAGGCTAGTAATCCAGGGCCTTGGACAGTCAAATTGCAGAATATAGTTTCGGCAAGCAAACATCTGGATGATGCGCTCTTTGACGCAGATTGCATTGTATGGACTGAGACGGCAGCTACAAGACTTACACAGGAACGTGTTCTACGCTATGCCCGGGCGAAGAGATGCCATGTTGCTCTGTCAGCTCCATCGCCGGCAATGAGAAAATGTGTGGACAAGGGTGGGAGAGTGGAGGCCTCAGGAGCACTGGTGTTTTCACGAAGTCCTATGCTGAACCTTTCATCCAACTGGGAGGTGGCGGTATTTCAGACAGCACGTATTGCAGACACAGTCATTTCTGTCGGCAACATGCAGGTCAGACTTATTGCAGTGTATGGATTTCACGCTGGTATTATTGATGCTGTTCCCAAAAACGACAAATTACTGGCGCATGCTTTCGGTCAAGCCTCTCGGTTTCACATCCCCACCTTAGTCTTGGGTGACTTTAATTGCAACTTAGCTGCGTTGCCTGCTTGGGACAAAGCTAGGACACTGGGCTTTGTTGATCTGGCTTGCAGACAGGCGTTGGGGGTTACTGATTCTCCTGAACCAACATATCGAGGGCTAACTCGATTGGATTACATCGTAGCCAATGTGGCAGCAGCGCATGCATTCCAGAGCCTCCATGTAAATCCAAAGGGCTATTCTGACCATGCTGTACTTACAGCAACTTTCGACTGGAAGGCAGTCCCCACGAAGGTCCCAACGTGGACTATGCCGTTGGATGTGGCGCAACTCTCACATCTTCATGAGAGCCTTAAGCAGACTCCCTGTGATGACGCAATGCAGCAGCGATTTTTGCAAGCTTTACAACAAGAAGGCATCGACCAGGCTTTCGTGTGTTTCAACGAGGCTTTTGAGAATAAGTTGGACATGGTTTCTCAGCGAATTACATCGAACCAGCTTGACGCCCGTTTCTTTGGAAGAGGACAAGGGCATCTTCAAAATACGCGCGTGCAGCCGGTGACACAATCGTCAAAGGGTGATTTGGCTTCAGATCGCATTGTGTTCAGTCATCGGATTCAAGTGTTGAATTGGTGTCGGGAGCTTTTCTTTCTGGTACAACGCCAAAAAGACACTGCCAAACAAATTCTCTTGTGGACCAAAATTCTCAAAGCCCCGGGATTTGCGCCAGATTTCGCAACTTGGCTGATGGATAGTGATATATGCGTTCATGTGCCTTTGAGTGTTCCTGAAGTGGGTTTTCTGGACCTGACGCTTGCTCTCATGGAGCAAGAAGCGAGAAGGTGGGAGGCGTTAGTTACTAAACAGAAGCGCCATACACAGATGCAGACTTTCCTGGCAGACTGGAAGAAAGGCGGCAAGCTTCATGCTGCTTCAATCAAGGACAGCAACTTCGGCACATTAGATTGTTTGCAAAAAGAAGAAAGGCTGGACATTCGGCTTTGTCGAGCACGCAAGGAAGAAGCAGCTACGTTTACAGTCACGAATCCAGACCTTGTGCGACCTGGAGCAACTTGGGTTTTTGGTAAGGTAGAAGCTAAGGTTGTGTCAGTCCGGTCTAATAAGGTGGTGCTGAACAAGCCAGCATCTATTGAGATGACGAAGAAATCCGCTGTTCAAAAACTTGGTGTTGTGATTCAAGCTTCGTTGCTGGAAAGGTTCAGGACTTCTGGAATAGTTTCTGGAACGCGCAGAGACGGCCAGAGGAGAGGTGGATGCGACAGATCTCTCAGGGCATCCCACAGCAGCAGATTTTTGACGCAGAGATTTCGTTCCATGAGCTTGAATATGTCATACGCCGTCTTCCCCTTCAAAAAGCTAGAGGTATGGATGGGTGGAGCAATGTGGAACTGCGTCTGTTGCATGCGGACGAGATTGAGATGCTACGATCGCTTTTCAACCAGGCGTTGCATACAACTCAATGGCCCACAGCTCTGGCAGAGGCATCAGTTGCTCTTTTGGCGAAGGTGGAACAGCCTGTGCACCCTAAAGATGGGCGACCAATAACAATTCTGCCTACAATTTACAGAGTATGGGCCAAGACGATGGCGCAAAAAATTTTCAAGAACATTATTGGAGCACTCCCAAAAGACCTCTTCGGAAGTGTTCCAGGCCGAAGCACAGAAGATGCCGCGTGGGAATTGCAGGCGACGATCGAAGAAGCTTTGGAAGAGGGAAGTGCGTTGGCCGCGATATCATTTGACCTCAGTAAAGCTTACAACACAATTCCCAGAGACTTGATTCGTTTATTGGCAGAACGTTGTGGTTGGCCAACAAAATTCACGGATTTATACTTGCATGCGCTCTCTAAGCTCCGCAGATCCATGGAGGGCTCTGGGCGCCAACGTACAGTCAGATTGGAGTTCCAGAGGGTTGTCCAGTGGCAGTGCCAATCATGATAATGGTCACCTGGGGAATTACAAACTTCATTGCGCCGCCAGAGACTCCAAACCGCATGATTTCTTTCGTTGACAATTGGACAGTCTTGACCCCGGAGACACAAACAGTGGTGGCTATCCTTTCCCGGATGAAGCAAGCAGCAGATGGATTGGCGCTGATTTTGAACCCAGACAAAACAAAAGTTCTTGCTACGACAGCTCGTGCCAGAAAGAATTGCCGGCAAAGCTCTTTCCAGGACGAGCCGCTCAACGTTGTTAGTGCTACGCAAGACTTGGGGGTTGTCTTTACGTCGACCCTTCGATGCACAGCAAGCAAGATGAATGAGCGGTTGCAGGGCAATTTGAGCAAGCTTGATCGACTGAGATTAATGCCGTGGGCTGCCAGCAGAAAGAGTCAGGTTCTAACGCGAGTTGTAGTGCCTTCTGTCTTGTATGGATCTACCTTCGCTTCTACCTCGAAGTCTTTTGTTTCCAATCTCAGGGGAAAGTTCAATGTGGCGATCTGGGGAAAGCAGTCTCAGAGAAGCCACCATCTGGCGCCTCTGTTCGGAACAGCCACAGAGTATGAACCTTTCTTCATCATTTTCTGGAGTCGAGTGAGGACATTGCGTAGGGCAGTTGCCAGAGATCAAGACAACACATTGCGCAGATGGAATCGGGCTATTAACAACCCAAAGGCTTCTGGACCGCTAAAGTATCTCTTTGATTTTTTGGGACAGGTTCGTTGGCAGCCGCTTGCAGATTTTCAGGTACAGACAGCCAAAGATGAACTTTCGTTGGCTTTTGAGGACAGGGCTAAAATCGATGAAAGATTGCACCAGGAGTGGCTGCAGGTCATTGCGCAGTCTCAATCTGAAAAGGATGGGCTACATATGATAGGTGCTGTTGATTGGTGCCTTACCAAAAGATTGCGCAAAGAATCCAAGCAGGCCCCACAGGTCCTTGGAAGCTTCACGTCTGGCGCGGCTATTTTTAGTGAGCGCAAAAAGCATTTCTTGAATGAGCAAGAACAAAGATGCAGGCACTGTGGAGGATGGGACTCTCAACGACATAGACTTTTTGAGTGCAACCACCTCGTCAGCTGTCGCAATGGTCTTCCAATCGCAGAGATGAGCCAAGGCCCTGTTCTGCAAAATGAGCGAGGATTGTTCAAGTTGCCTTTAGCCATACAGGAGTGGTACGATCATGTTGCGCAAATCCCGTGGCCAGCTTTTGCAACCATGTTCCGTGAAACAGTGCATCTTTTCACTGATGGTTCAACAAATGGTTTGGACGTGCTGCCTAAGAGTGCATGGGCAGTCACTTGGGCCAAACAAGGTTCGTTTGAGTTCGTTGAAGTTGACCGTGGATTGGTGCCTGAAGAGCAGACGAATTATCGCGCAGAAGCGTTTGCAGTTCTGGCAGCCATTCAGCGTGCAACACATGCGTACCTTTACATCGATAACCTTTCAGTGGTTCAAGGTTTGCATCGACTCCAGTCTGAAGGTTGGAATGAGGTTTGGTGGTCAAATCAGGCAGAAGCGGCTGTTTGGAGACGCATTTGGAACTGCTGGCGAACAAAGTCTCCAGCGACCTGGGTGATAAAACATGTGCATTCCCACAAAGAGCTGACGACAGCGTCGCATGATTTGGAGGCGTGGTGCTTTTTCCACAACGACGCTGTCGATAGGAGGGCAAAACTGTCGAATGCTGACAGGCCTGAATTGCAAGTCAAGTTATATAAACGGGCAGTGCAGGAGTATCGGCGTTTGCAGCACACATCAGCCAACATTTTCCAGCTGCAAAAGAATGTCCTGGAGGCTGCTGGAACGAACCAGAACGATAACCAGGCCCTGGAGCTAGCTGCAACACGAGAGCCGTTGGATGAGCAGGGTTCTCAGGCAACCTTTGTCGTGCAAACAAGCCATGTTGACTTCGGAGCGTCACTGATGTGCCCGCGGTTTTTGCATGTTTTGGCTGGGTTCCTAAATGGAGAGTGGACTGAATGTCCTGCTGGCATTAGTATTTGCGAGCTCTATATGGCTTTTGTTGAAGATTGTGGATGGCTGGTTCCAATCAATGTTGGAGCATGGAAACAGGACCAGTTGCCCTTGAAATGGCGCTCCACGGCACCGAGCGCGTGGCTACATGAAACTGATTATGCTGAGTTGGCTTTTGCCAGACAGGTGCTCTCAAAACAACGTTCCTTCATGCTCTCAAGACAGTTGTGAGTTGCTGCAAGATACCAGTTACTTTTCTGAGATGCAAATCTCTCTCTCATGTAGGCCATGCACAGCATGTTCCATCACTGTCTGCAATGCCTTCTTGCTGTTTCGTACAGTCCAGGCAGCGTTTGAGTAAACAACTTCATGGTTTGTCACTTGGCAGTTTCCTGAGGAAACGCTTTGACCCACATGTAACGCCTGCGCCGTGTGCCATACAGCAGGCACCGCTCCAGGCAATTTGGAATGCTTATTACAGGAAAGGCAGGCACTGACACCTGCGCTGGATATTCCATCGCTCTTTCTTTCAATCTCATTAATTCAATTCGCTATTTTCTTCGTCCGAATCTTTCGTCCGAAGTGTCCGCAGACTGCTTGCAAAAAAAAAAACCCTAAACCCCTAAACCCCTAAACCCCTAAACCCCTAAACCCCTAAACCCCTAAACCCTAAACCCCTAAACCCTAAACCCCTGAAGCCCTAAACCCCTAAGCCCCGAGACCCCAAACCTCACGGTTCAGGGACATGTTTGCAGCAGGAAGCTCCCAAAAAAGCCGCTGGCCATGCCGTGATCCCCGCTTTTTAGTCCCTGGTGTTCAGGGTTTAGGGTCTAGGGTTTAGGGTTTAGGGTCTAGGGTCTAGGGTTTAGGGTTGAGGGTTGAGGGTTGAGGGTTGAGGGTTGAGGGTTGAGGGTTGCGGGTTGCGGGTTGCGGGTTGCGGGTTGCGGGTCGCACACTTGGGGGGGCCCCGGAAGAGTTTTAGGGGCTCAGCTATTCTCTTCTAGGAATTTAGGGTTCTACCCCAAACCCCCTAGCAGGGAGGCTCTCTTGGCTCCTTTGAATTTGCAAGGCTTCGGCAGGTCCTACAGGGTGGGGCCCCCTTACTATACTAACTGTAGTTAAGGGACTTATAACTTAACTTAGGGTCCTTATAACCCAATTTAGGGCCCTTATAACTCTACTTATAACTAGGGGGCCCCACCCTGTAAACCCTTGAGCCCTAAGCCTAGACTCTACATTACGAATCCCAAGCCCTTGAGCCCTGAAGCCTTAAAGCCCTGAACCTCCGTGCTCGCAGAAGTGCTACTATGGTTGTAGCTAGGGGCTACAACCTATTAGCCTAGGGTTTAGGGTTTAGGGTTTAGGGTTTAGGGTTTAGGGTTTAGGGTTTAGGGTTTAGGGTTTAGGGTTTAGGGTTTAGGGTTTAGGGTTTAGGGTTTAGGGAGTACGTTTTCTGGGCTTTGGGCCCATTTTGAGTGCCAGGGAGCTCCTCCAAGGAAATGTACTCATCTCCGTTCTCATCCAGCTCGGAAAGCGCGAGCGTCATCTGGTCCTGCTCATACCTTTTAGGGTTTAGGTTTTAGGGTTTTGGGTTTAGGGGTTTCAGGGCTGTTTGGCTTCACTGATCCTAGAGCCCCATGAAGAGACCTCAAACTCGGCTTGCACTTTAGGGCTTGGGGTTTCAGAGCATCAGTGGAATTCCTCTAGACAGCGCAAGCCCGAAACCCAAAAACCCTAACACCGTAACTGCGAATTGCTCGAGAATCCCCCCAAAAAAAACGAAAGCAACATTCTTCCTTGAAAGGGTCATAGAGGGCTTATTGTCTTACATTTTGTGGGGGTGTTCTTAAGCAAACAGTAGTTAAGGCAGGTGTCCCTAAACCCTAAACCATACACCCAAAACCCTAAACCCTAAACCCTAAACCCTAAACCCTAAACCCTAAACCCTAAACCCTAAACCCTAAACCCTAAACCCTAAACCCTAAACCCCCAAACCGCCTAAACCGCCTAAACCCCCAAAATAACTGGCCGCTGCCAATCCAGCGGCTTGGTGTTGACCATTTCCTGCTCAGCCGTCGCCAGGACACCCACCACCTGCAGTTGTAAACCCTCAACCTTGTGCCTCAAACCCTAAACCCTCAACCCCAAACCCAAACCGTAAACCCTAAACCACAACCCTAAACCCCAAGCCCTAAACCCTAAACCCTAATTAAACCCTAACCCGACACCCTAAGCCCTAGACCCTAAACCCTGAGCCCTAAGCCTCAGCCCAAAACACCAAAGTGTTGAGTCTAGCGGGCCACATGACACTCCACCACCCCGAAGGTGAAACTGCATTACGAGCATGTACAGGTTCGGGTTCAGAGAGACCCTGAACCCTACCCCAAACCCTAAACCCGAAACTTTAAACCCCCCAAACCCTAAACCTTAAACCCTACACCAAAATCCTAAACCCCCCCTAAACCCTAAACCCTAAACCCTAAACCCTAAACCCTAAACCTTAAACCCTATAAACCCTAAACCCTAAACCCTAAACCCTTAAAGCTCCGGGAGGACCGGGTGAGCCAAGGCACTTCGACCAGCACGGCCACCAGCAAGTTCATCATCTCGGGAGTCACGCCATGGTTTAGGGTTTAGGGTTTAGGGTTTAGGGTTTAGGGTTTAGGGCTTAGGGTTTAGGGTTTAGGGTCTAGGGTCTAGGGTTTAGGGTTTAGGGTTTAGGGTTTAGGGATTTAGAGTTTAGGGTTTTAGGGGTTAGGGTTGAGGACTTCGAGTTTAGGGGGCTTCAGGGTGTAGGATTCAGTGTCTAGGGTTGAGGATTCCGGGATTTTGGGTTGAGGGTTTAGGGTTCAGAGGTTTATGGGCCGCACATCTGTTGTTGTTTGGAGGCGGAGAAAGTTCCTTGCGCTAATTCAAAACCCTGAACCTCCAAGTACCCCTCAACCCTAAACCCTAAATTCTAAACCCTAAGCCCTAAACCCTGAACCTCCAAGTACACCCTACAAGCACCTTGAACGTTCAAGTGAACACCCCTTGATTCGGCCCCCAGCCGTCAGCGGCGCGCAGACCAGGTAGGCGCAGAAGACCACGCCCAAGGCAACGTTGTCATTCTGAGTTTTTTTTTTTCGGGGTGAGGGGGGGGGTTTAGGGTTTGGGATTTAGGATTTAGGGTTTAGGGTTTAGGGTGGTTTAGGGTTTGGGGGGGGTTGGGGGGGGGGGGTTGTGGAGCTTGGGGGGGTGTGGGGTGTTAGGGTATCTAGGCTCTGGATTTAGGTGGGTGTGGCGGCTTCGGGTTTCAGAAGGGCGAAAACAGGGATTGGGCTGCCAAGGTATACTATAATGACCCCCAAACACTGTTCTAACTATTAAGGCTCCTACAGGGTGGGGCCCCCTAGTCATAAGTAGAGTTATAAGGGCCCTAAATTGGGTTATAAGGACCCTAAGTTAGGTTATAAGTCCCTTAACTACAGTTAGTATAGTAAGGGGGCCCCACCCTGTACAGTTTAGGGTTTGTTGAGGAGATTTCGGGATCTCCACCTCTACAGCTTAGCACTGCAGCCCGCGCTTGCCGTAGCCTCTTAGGGTCAAGGAACAAGCCCCCGCAGAAGATAAACAACGCACACGTGTTGCTCGCTCATCCGTTTTAGGAACTATGTAATCGCGGCACTTGGGCCAGTTGCCGAGAGGAACTAACGGCTTAACCTTTGAGGCTACTTGGAAGTTATTATAAACCCTAAACCCGAAACCCTGAACCCTAAATAAACCCTAAACCCTGACCCTAAACCCGAAGAAGCAAAAGGAAGATACCTTACAGCCAAGTAAGCAGCTGATTTTTCAGGTCTCGGGTACCCATGTCTAGGCTGCCGTCTCGCCCTTGTGTAGATGCCTGCTTGCAGCAAGGGTACCCTAAATCCTAAACCCTAAGCCCGAAGCCCTAAACCCTAAAACCCTAACCCCAAACCCCAAACCCCAAACCCTAAACCCCAAACCCTAAACCCTAAACCCTAAACCCTAAACTCCTCAACAACAGTGCTGCCAAGACTCAAAAGTGGCTTCGGCTATGAATGGAAGCTCGAAGCCGAAGAGCCCGTAGAAGAAGAGCGTGAACCTGGGGGGGGGGGGGATTTCGGGTTGGTTTAGGGTTTGGGGTTTGGGGTTTGGGGTTTGGGGTTTGGGGTTTAGGGTTTAGGGTTTAGGGTTTAGGGTTCAGGGTTTAGGGTTTAGGGTTTAGGGTTTCGGGTGTAGGGTTTATATGGATCACTCTGCACTGGAGCAAGGTCGCCCCAACTAGGAAGAAGTGCGTACCCTTGCTTGTTTCGGGTCGGGTTTTGGGGTTTTAGGGTTTAGGGTTTAGGGTTTTTGGCTTTGGGGCTTTGGGTGCTTGTGCAACGAAAGTCTTGAGTACATACCTTTAGACCTCAGTCTGAGGCTCTGAGGTGGAGGACTTTACTCTCTACGTCCGATTAAGGGTCTGGGCTGCAAAGGAGTTGAGTGCAGGGTTCAGGGTTTAGGGTATGGGGTTTAGGGTTTAGGGTTTAGGGTTTAGGGTTTAGGGTCCGGGTTTCGGGTTTAGGGTTTAGGGGCTTAGCCTTTAGCGTTTAGCGTTTAGCGTTTAGCGTTTAGGTTCTAAGGTTTAGGGTTGTAGCTTGTAGGGATTCTTCCAAGCCAACCCAGAAGATCTCGGCTAAAGGACAGCGGCTTTAGGGGGACTCGCATGAGGTGTTTTGCCTTTGGGTCTTTTTGGGTGAAAGGGGTTCAAGCAGAGTTTTAACGCTAAGGGCCTGAGGGTTTAGGGTCTTGGACTTTAAGCTTTGGGATTTCAGGGTGTTGTGCTTTAGGGCTTAGGGTGATCGCATTCCATCCCAAAGCCGTGCCCCCTCCAAGCACCCAGCAGTCATCCCTGCGCAACTCACATACGAAATCCCGCTTAGGATTTCAGGGCTTTAGGGTTTAAGGTTTAGGGTTTAGGGTCTAGGGTTTAGGGTTTAGGGTTTAGGGTTTAGGGTTTAGGGTTTAGGGAGAAAACCAGGAAATTCTTTGGGTTCGCGTTTAGGGTTCACAGCTGACGGCTGCTCTAAGGCTAGGGATATGCGGAACGGGCAGCATCGACTGGCCCAGGGTGTTGAAGTACTTCTCGCCAGAAGGGGTCTCCTGCCAGCAGCAAAAAGGGTTTAGGGTTTAGGGTTTAGGGTTTAGGGTTTAGGGTGTAGGGTGTAGGGTGTAGGGTTTAGGGTTTAGGGTTTAGGGTGGGGATTTTTCCCATATACTAATAGTCCTTAATATGGATAATGGTAGGGGGCTACTATAATCGCTAGTCCATAAGGGGGAGCATCCCAAGTTTAGTTCCTAGGGTTTAGCGCGTTTATTGATGGGGGTTGGTTTGTAATTGTACGGTTGAGAGGGCGTAGGGTTTAGGCTACCCTAAACCCTAAACCCTAAACCCTAAACCCTAAGCCCTAAACCCTAAACCCTAAACCCTAAACCCTAAACCCTAAACCCTAAACCCATTCCTTAGGTGCCGTTCTACACCGAAGGTCCCCTGCTGAAATTCCGTGTACGAGGCTTCTTAGTATTGTCGTCACCAGCAGGGGAACCGGGTTTAGGGTTTAGGGTTGAGGGTTAAGAGTTTGGGGTTTGGGGTCTCCCGAGCCCTAAACCCTAACCTCAACCCCTAAAACCCTAAAACCCCAAGACCCTAAAACCCAGAAGCCCAGAACCCTAAAACCCTAGTAGGTACCCCCATGGAACCCCTTAACCCTAAACCCTAAACCCTAAAGCCCGGAAGCCCAAAAACCCTAAACCCTAAACCCAAAACCCTAAACCCTAAACCCTAAAACCCGAAAGCCCTAAGCCACGAGCTGAGGCTGGAGGCTCCTTGCCAATGAGAAAGCAGGCCAGGGCGAAGAGGTAGATCACGAGCAGCCTTGCTGGGAAGGTTTGGGGTTTAGGGTTTAGGGTTTAGGGTTTAGGGTTTAGGGCTTAGGGTTTCGGGTTTAGGGTTTAGGGTTTAGGGTTTAGGGTTTAGGGTTTAGGGTTTAGGGTTTAGGGTTTAGCAGCCGGCAACCCTGCAATTCATGCACCGACCTCCCAGCTAAAATCGAAAGCCTGAGTTCCTCAAGACCTTTACGTACGATATAAAGCCAGAATTTGAAGTCCTAGAAAACCCCGAACCCGAAACGCCAAAACAAACCCCCGAACAGCAGACCCTCCAACCTCCCCCCCCCCCCCCCCCCCCCCCCCCCCCCCCCCCCCCCCCCCGCCCCCTCCCCTCCTCGCCCTCCCTTCCCCGCCCCCTCCCCCCGCCCAGGATCCCGCGAATTACAAAGCTTACAGGGCCTTTTGATGATAAGGGGGTCATTCAGCTATCCTCTACTTCCAGGGACCTCTCAACCCTAAACCCTAAACCAGACTCGTAGACCTGAGAAACCTGCTACTGTAGCACGCATGGGGTGGTTGGGCATCGAGGTAGGCCCTAAACCCTGAACCCTACACCCTGAATCCCGACGGCCCGAACCGAACCTTAAACCCTGAACCCCTGAACCTAAAACCCTGAACCTAAAACCCAAATACCTCAACCTCAAAGCTCGCCACCAAGATCTTCTTTAAGACAAGGCGAACTCAGCCCTGGGCAGGAGACCTGAACCGGGCGGGTGGAAAGAGAGCGGGACCCAAAGGTTGTGGGTTTAGGGTTCAGAGTGTAGGGTTTAGGGTTTGGGTTTCGGCTGTAGGGTTTAGGGTTTGGGGTTTCGGGTTGGGGCTTGGGGCTTGGGGCGCGGGGCTTCGGGCTTGGGGCTTGGGGCTTGGGGCTTGGGGCTTGGGGCTTGGGGCTTGGGGCTTGGGGCTTGGGGCTTGGGGCTTGGGATTTAGATGTGTGGGGGGGGGGGGGGGGGGGGAGGGTTTTCGGATTCGACACTTTAGGGCGTGATTGGGATGCGGATGCTCTAGGGTGTAGACCTCAACTCCTGGTTGAGGTATATGATTTGAAGCCAACACTAAAACATCCAAACCCTGTAATGCGCCCGCAGGCATGGGAATGGAGGGTTGAGACAAATAGTTGGGGCCCCATTTCGTTGAGAGCCTCAGAGTGCGAAAAATCTTGCTCTTTCTTCGTTTAGCTTGTACCTTGCTCGCAGGCAATATGCGAAGTCAGTTAAATGACGAACAAAAAGCACATCAGAATGCCGAGAGAATCAGTATCACTCATGAAGCACATGCCAGAACTTGGTAGCCCGGTAACCATATTATGATAAGGGTACCGTTTCTATTTTTTGGGGGAGGGGGTTACTCTACAAGGTAACCTTGAACCTCAAAAAGGGAAAGGGTACCACTGGGCTACCAAGACAAGCTATTCCAAGAAGCGCAACATGTTTTGATGGGCACCGTGCCAGCATATGCTCCTCCCAAGTTGGCCGTACTTGCCTGTACTTTGGTGGTCGCCTATGGGCCTCATTGCGTTCGACTCTAAACCCACAAAGAGGCAAGCCTCCAGCCCTTCATTGCGTTTGCCGAAACCCTAAACCATAAACCCTAGACACGAACCCTGCAACCTCATAAACCCTATAAGCCGCACAAACCCTCTGAGCCCAAAAAACTCTATAAACTGCCAGGAAACAGGTCTCTGGGTGTGGGGGGGGGTCAGCGGTAACCTTGAGTGGCCCATCCTCTGGATTTGAGGATGAGGGGGGTTGAGTAACTTTTGTGGTTTAGGGTTGCGGGCTTTTTGGGTGGGAGAGTTTTAAGGTTTTAGGAGTTGGGGCTTAAGGGTGCCAAGGATCTGGAGTGTTGAGCTTTTGTGGTGCTTAGGGTTTTTCGGCTCAGGGCGTCAGATTCACACGTTCTAAGACACCCCCCATAGGCCAACCATATGACACTAAACCTTCAACCCCAGAAACCCCAAGAAGCTCAAACCCTAAAAAACCCAAGTTGACGCTCCCCAATCTTAGCCGGGGTTGCCCGAGTAACCCCTTGAGGGTGATGTAGAACTTCGGCGAATAGGGTACACGTTGTCAGGCTGAGGGCTTTGGGTTTAGGGTTTAGGGTTTAGGGTTTAGGGTTTAGGGTTTAGGGATAGGGGTCGGAGCATAGGCCCCGCCCCCAAAACCCGAAACTTCCTGAGACAGTGGCAGAAGGTGAAGAACACTGACCGCGTCGCCACACCCAGCGCCTCCGCTTGCCGGCGATTTCAGGATGCATCCCTAAACCCTAAACCCTAAACCCTAAACCCTAAACCCTAAACCCTAAAACCCTAAACCCTAAACCCTAAACCCTAAACCCTAAACCCTAAACCCTAAACCCTAAACCCTAAACCCTAAACCCTAAACCCTAAACCCTAAACCCTACGCCAAGCAAACCTCAAGTACGGAACATGCAGCCCTCAAGCCCCCATAGATTCTTCAATTTCGATCAAGGTTCCAGGCCTGGGGAGAAGAGGGGTTGGGTTCTATGTGCATCTACAGGGTTTAAGGTTCGGGGTTTAGGGTTTACGGGTTTAGGGTTTAGGGTTCAGGCTTTAGGGTTTAGGGTTGTGTCATCTTGTAAGGAAGTGGACCAGTCCCAGGGCGAACCCCGCGAGTAAGGCGACTCTCAACCCTCAACCCTCAACCCTAGGGACAGGGACTTGGCCAATCAGCCGCCTTGACAAGGATGAGAAGCTCCGGCAGCGCGCGCAGGATGCGAACGATCCTCAAGAGATTCGGATTTAGTCGGATTTAGGGTTCAGGGTTTGGGGTTTCGGGTTTAGGGTTTAGGGTTTCGGGTTTAGGGTTTAAGGTTGAAGGTTTGGGGGGGGGGGGGGGGGGGGGGGGGGGGGGGGGGGGGGGGGGGGGGGGGGGGGGCGGGGGGGCGGGCGAGAGGCCTGATTAGGCTTCAATCCTTAGGGTTGAGGTTCGGGGCTGAGGGCTTATGGCTCACGAAGGGCTTTGCGTTTGGGCATTGGGGCTGAGGGTAAATAACATGCGTGCCCACAGCAACAAGGATCCAAACCCCAAACCAAAAACTCTGAAACTATGGCTTACAGGCAAACCCTAATCCTAAACCCTACACCCTAAACCCTAAACCCCAAGCCCGTAATCGAAGCCAGCCCAGTCGCCGTGCCACGCGCGACACGCGCAGAACCCTGCCAGCGCTTTGGGATTGGCTTTGTGGTTTTGGGGGTTGACGATTGTGAAAGTTTAAAGCTCAGGTTTGGCGCGTTCCTTGTTGAGAGTGAGTTTCTGTACAAGCCTAAATACATAAACTTCAAATTTAAGGATTGACATATGTGCGGTGTCATGTATCGAAGATGCATGTACATACATTCATATACATTCGTATGCAGACATACATACATACATACGTACATACATACATACAGACAGACATACAGACAGACATACATACATACGTACATACATACATACACACATACATGGTACCCATGTCTGACTAAAGGGGGCGAGCTGCTTCGACGGGCTTAGCCTTTGCATCTGGATGAATTCTGTCCCGATATCGGAATCTGGGAGTGTGCGATTCACGTCCCAGCGGGGGTGGCTGGAACCTCGTGCTCTGGCCTCGGTGTCATTCTCAGCACCGAAACATGCCGAACTGTCCGGTGCTTCTGGGCCCTTCTCTTGGAAGACTCTTGGCGTGGTCTGGCAGGTGCATTTCCCCAGAGCCTCTGAGAAGATCCAAAAAGATGATCCCCTCAAGGGTTCCTAGGAATGACCCAACTGTAGTATAGGGTACTAGTGGGGGCTCGACTTTCTGGATCCCTAACAGGGCTCTTGGTAACATGGTTTTTCAAGGTCATCGGGCATGTGGCATCTACACCGGCGTAGTCTGCATGACGAGGGTGGGGAAGGGAAGCGAACCGACCCCTCGAAAACGAAAGCGTGCGCCACCCGGTGCTTTTAGTCCGGGGGCCGTGCCCGTTTTTGCGTAATGGAAAGTCCTTTTGGGAACCTAACCCCTGCAAAAAGGGGAGGCGCCACTGGGCGTCCCAGACATTTAGTATACGTTTAGGGTTTAGGGCTTAGGGCTTAGGGCTATAGGGCTATAGGGCTATAGGGCTATAGGGCTATAGGGCTATAGGGCTATAGGGCTATAGGGCTATAGGGCTATAGGGCTATAGGGTTATAGGGTTTAGGGTTTAGGGTTTAGGGTTTAGGGTTTAGGGTTTTGGGGAATTAGGCCTTATGGGGCATGGCATACGACCCTTCCGAGTGCCTGAGCAAACGCAGTGACGACTGGTCGATGAGGGTGAAGTCCACTTCCGCGAACTGGAGGATCCTCCATTAAATTGAAGGTCTAACAACCTAGGGTCCTTAAACCCTACACCCCAAACCCTAAACCCGAACCCTAAACCCTAAATCCCCAAACACCCAAATCCCTGTTGCAACCCAAAATAAGCCAGATGAGTTGGGGAGTAAGCGCTTGCGGTTCAGGGCTTAGGGCCTTGATAGGGTTCAGGGGGGGTTCAGGTTTAGGGGTTTTGGGGTCTCAAGGGTTTTGGGATGTAAGCCCCTCAGCCAAGCGGCACGAAGAAGATCCAGGTCTCGAGCATCATCCCAAGAACAAGCACCGAGTCGATGACAATCCAGGGGTCCTGAAAAACTGCTTAGGTTACTTGTGCCCAAACCCTGAACCCTAAACCCTAAACCCTAAATCCTAAGCCTGAACCCTAAACGCTAAACCTTAGACCCCAAAACTGGCAAATTAAGGATTACCTTCTCTACATAGTCCCCTAAAAGGGTGTTATCGGGTGATATGGGGAGCCCACTCCCTATTTTCCCGATAAAACAAGCAAGGTAAGCGGGCCTTGTTGGAGTCGTGCACAACTGCATAAGAAACTCAGGTCAGGGGTTTAGCCCGTAA
This sequence comes from Symbiodinium natans, assembly GCA_905221605.1. Classification (NCBI taxonomy): domain Eukaryota; class Dinophyceae; order Suessiales; family Symbiodiniaceae; genus Symbiodinium; species Symbiodinium natans. The sequence continues at coordinate 385,446 of CAJNDS010002646.1, forward strand.
ACCCGAAACCCGAACGCCCTAAACGCTAAACCCTAAACCCTGAACCATAAACCATAAGCCGGAACATGCCAAACCCAAGGACTAACACCCCTCACGCTCGCACTCGCGGCGTGTTGACGTTCAAGTTACGGGCTGCCTCACATGCATAGGTTTAGGGTTTAGGATTTAAGATTCTAGGGTTCTTAAGGAGGGGGATTCAAGGGGGGGAGAAGTAACCCAAGGTTCCTTAAGACTCCCCACGACTCCCGAAGGCTCCCTAAGCTTCCCTAACCTTCCCTAGGTAGCTACCCCCCAATGAACCTCCCTCCCTCAAGCACATCCAAGCATCCCTCACGGCATCCCACATCGATTTGTAGGCGCCTAAGTGGCGGAAAATTCTCTGCGGCTGCTGAAACCCTAAACCGTAGACGCGAAACTCTAAACCCTGAACCCTAAACGAAACCCGAAACCTTAATCGCTAGTCTAATATTCTCCAGGGAGTACACAGGATACCTTAATCCCTTGCTTGCGTCCATATGTATGTATATATATGTATACCCTTTAACTTTAGAGATTACACAGGATCCTGAATCCCTAATTCCCTGATAAAAGCCAGCTAGATAAGCTAGGGTTTAGGGTTTAGGGTTTAGGGCTTAGGGCTTAGGGTTTAGGGCCTATAGGGTTTAGGGTTGAGGGTTGAGGGTTGAGGGTTGAGGGTTGACGGTTGAGGCCTTGGGGTGACCCAAGAGCAACCTAGGAACAAAAGGGTACCTTTTGCGGTTTGAAGGGGCGTGGATCCGCTTCAGTCAGTGGCTTGCGGCTGGTAGGCCCGGTTTGCAAGGTCAGAAAAACCCAAACCCTAAACCCTGAACCCTCAACCCTGAACCCTAAACCCTAAACCCTAAACCCTGAACTGGAGTCGCTTTGATCTTCACCCCGAGGCACCGAAACGTACGATCAGCTCGCCGACAAAGAAGATGCAAAACACATTCTCCACCCTCAGATTGCACTGGCTTGAATCTGGGAGATGGGGGGCCTCCCGAGCACCTTAAAACCTATAGTAAGACTAGGATCCGCAGCAACCAGGGGTTTCAGGTTAGAAGAGATGAACCCTAAACCCTAAGTAAGGTAATGATTAGGGTGCTGCTGGGCGTCCCAGGCAACAAGTTCAAGAAACCTTTGCCTAAGTGTTTGGCAATGCTGTTCACCGGACTGATTGGCTCGGAGACTCTGGAAATCAGCAAATATGTTCTTTCCGTGGGGAACGTGTGGTCGAGGTAGTTTGTTAAAATGTGGTCCTCCAACGGTTTCCTGGGCCCTGGAATGTGTGATCGAAGCGTGATCCTGGATCGTGGAATTTGTGATCGAGATGGCCCCCCAGAAGCTGTGGTCGAAGTGGCATCATTGCGCCTCGAATCTGTGTGCACTGCAAGCCTGGAATCTGTGAGCCACAGAACTCGCCGTGCCATAGAGTGCGTGAGGGTTTAGAGTTTGGGGTCGTTAGGTCTAGCCCATTAGGTCAACAGCGTTTTGGCAGGGCTGGTTATTTCCCCGGTATCACCATCATCACTCTTTCCATGATTATGGCTTAAGTGCTTAGGGCTACCGACTCATCTGCTTACTCATGACCACCAACGGTAGCACTGGCTTTGCCCCCCCCCCCCCCCGGCTTACGTGTCTGTGCTTCATGATTTGGGGTTTGGGGTTTCGTGCCGAGGGAACCAGAACATCGAAATGCTAAGAGCATGTGGGGTCGTGGTGGTCCGGGCTTGGGGTACTAGTTACTAGTTTTGCGGATGCATGTGTAGGACTTCCGATGCAGGTGTGGGGTGTGTAAGAACTGCGGAACAGAGAGGTTCTGTGACTGCACGCTTTTCCTCACACGCAAATCATACGACAAACGGGAAGCCCTAAAACCTAAACCCTAAACCCTAAAGACCCTCAACTCTAAACCCTTGCAGACCCTAAACCCTAAACCCTTTGGGCTTAGGGCCCTAATTAACACTTAAACCTTAAACCTTAGAGTCCCCAAAAGCCGCTTCCCGATGCTTTGCGTCCAGGCCGGGGAGCACGATGATCCACGCAGGTGCATTGATAAGCAGGTCCTGCGAAGAGGGTTTAGGGAGTTTGGGGTTTAGGGGATATTAGGACTCTGGAGCTTGGGGTCTAGTTTTGAGGGTTTAGGAGTTGGGGGCTTGGGGTTTATATAGGATTGAGGGCTTAGGGTTGAGGGTTGAGGGCTTCAGGTTCAGGATTGAGGGTTGAGGGCTGAGGGTTGAAAACCTGGAAGCCCGAAAGCCCTATAAACCTTAAACAGCCTCCACTATAAACCTTCTAAACCTTCTAAACCCTACACCCTGCAGCTTTAGAAAAGAGACCCCATGCCTCCGCCATCGCGAGCCTCCCCAACACTCTTGCACCTTACTTAGAGTCCGACCTGCTTCTAGTTTTAGGGTTCGGGTTTGGGGTTTAGGGTTTAGGGTTTAGGGTTTCGGGTTTGGGGTTCAGGGTTCAGGGTTTAGGGTTCAAGGTGCCTTTTTCGGAGGGTTTCCCTGTGCGCTGCCACAATCCTGGCTCGGGCTTGTGGGAACATTGAAATCTAACCATGAATCGGTAGGGTTTAGAGGGTTCAGGGGGGCCATAAAACCCCAAACCCCAAACCCTAAACTCTAAACCCTAGACCTCAAAGTCTGTATGGAGTGTATGCTCAGAGTCTTACAATCTTAGTGTAGCTATTGGTAGCTACATGGTCCCTTAGTATTGGCCCTTCATTGGGGACGCCCTTATAAACCCTATAAAACCAAAGGGCCCATACTTCAGAACCCTTTCAGGAAGGCAAGGGACCATATAGCATCCCTTCGAGGTAACCCTAAACCCTAAGCCCTAAACCCTAAACCCTAAACGCCCTCACGTCACCTCAGGGTTCACCATGGCATCAATCCCAAGCCAGACCACGTTGGCGATGATGAAGCAATAGACGACGGTCTCCTTTGGTGGGTTTAGGGTTTAGGGTTTAGGGTTTAGGGTTTAGGGTTTAGGGTTTAGGGTTTAGGGTTTAGGGTTTAGGGTTTAGGGTTTAGGGTTTAGGGTGTAGGGCTCAGGGCCCGCAGGGGGCTTGCAGGCACTCTTTGGGACAGCGGGGAGGAGGGCTTAGGTTAGCACGGTTCGTGTTGAGGGCTAGGGCTTCAGCTTTAGGGGCTAGGGTTTAGGGTTTAAGGTTTAGGGTTTAGGATTTAGGGGCTTGAGGTGAAGGGTTCAAGGCCTCCAATTTTGGGGGGAATGAAAGAAGGGCACTTTTTGCTGAGTAGGCTTCATCACAGAATCCAACCCCCCAAAGTAGCCGGGAAACAAGGCCCACGCGGCAAAATGCACGTGCCCTTGTTTTGCATTTGACATGTATGATGAGAGACCTTACCGAATCAGAACAGGGGAGCATAGGCCTTTGGGTAGCTGAACTCCTAAACCCTAAACCCTAAACCCTAAACCCTAAACCCTAAACCCTAACCCCTACACCCTAAACCCTAAACCCTAAACCCTAACCCCTGCACCCTAAACCCTAAAAGGGGAACACAGGCCTGTGGGTGGCCGAACTGCGGCCCCGCACAAATGCAGCACTGGCTCGAAGTAGTCGTGGCCTGCGATCATGCCTGAGCGGATTGGGGCTCAGGCTTTAGGGCGTTTTAGGGTTTAGGGTTTAGGGTTTAGGGTTTAGGGTTGAGGGTTGAGGGTTTAGGGTCTAGGGTTTAGGGTTTAGGGTTAAGGGATTCCGAAGTCCTGCTTTTCATAGGGATAACCAAGAAGGGGTCCCTCCAAGAGTCGTTCTGGAGGAGCACCCATGTTTCGGGGGCCGAAGGGCCAAAGGAGGTTCTTCTTTGGGCGGGTGTTTTGAGGTTGTGTTCCTGGGCTCGACTCGCAGAATCCAAGATGTTATGGGGAAGAACAAGAGTCAGGGTTTAGGGTTTCGGGTTCAGGGCTTTGTGTGCACCTATAACCCTCACTCAGTCCAGACCCGTGCACTGGCTTATGTACAGGGTTCATGCGGTCTCCGAGACACAGGCTCACACGGCTCATGCGACCCGACATCTAAGGACTTAGCTTTGGAGTAGACCCCGAAAAACATGTATATACTTTTTAGGTATAAGTAGCTAGAATAGGAACCCAGAACCAAAAAAAAGCATTAAAGTATAGTACTCCAAGACCCAGCCTATGAACCCTTAACCCCAAAACCCGACACCCGCACCGGGAGGGCTACAGGTAGGGTTGCCATGCGGGTCTCCAGCACACCGCAATCTTTGCGCTTTAGGCTGGATGCAACCATGCCCCCTTACCGGCCCTTACCCTAGACCCTAGATCCTAAACCCTAAACCCTAAACCCTAAACCCGAAACCCGAAACCCGAAACCCTAAACCCTGGCCCCCTGAACCCTAAACCCTAAACCTTCGCCAGGTGGCTGCACCAGCCTCCATCTCTGTAGAGACTCGGCGGGGCTCATTGGTTTAGGGGCCCCGGTTTAGGGGTGCAGGGCTGTGGACTTCATATGGTGAGTTCTCTAAATTATGGCCCCCCTGGTGGGTTCTAGAACTCATAGGGGCCGCCTTAGTATTGTTATTTCGATTATACAAAAGAACCATGTTTTCGAGAAGTGACCATATCCGGGGGCTTAAAGCTCTCAGGGCTTGGAGCTCGCGAAACTGCTACAATGAGACGAGAAGTCCCCAAGACAAAAAAAAAGAAGCTGCACGTCAAAAGAACAGGCCCTAAGCCCCACAAGCGTCTTCACAAGGCACCTCCTTCCTCAAAGTTTAGGTTAGGGTTTTCGGGTTTCGGGTTTCGGGTTTCGGGTTTAGGGTTTAGGGTTTAGGGTTTAACGGTTAAGGGTTTAGGGTCTAGGGTCTAGGGTCTAGGGTTTAGGGTTTAGGGTTAAAACCCTAAACCCTTCGCTCCTTCAGGACCCAACTAGACCCAAGAGTAACCCAGGAATGAAAAGATTCCCTGCGTTTTGGTCTTCAAGGGGCTCATAAGGGAGCCTAAACTCCCAAGAAAAGGGAACAAGGGCCTACTCTGGGTCCTAGGTAACCCTAAACCCTGAAACCTAGTAACCTAGGAGAAAAAGAAAGGGCTTAGGATTTAGGGTTTATTAGGGTATAGGGGTTTTTGGGTCCCCTAAACATTAGGGGCCGCCTTATAATAGTAACCCAAAAAGGATCATAATTTAGAGAACTCTCCACATGGCCCTCCCTAAACCTTACTATCCCTACCCACAACCTTCTTTTGTTGGAGAGGAGGGTTTCTAGGTAGCCCAGCAAACATATCATAAAAAGGGTGCGTACCCTTTTTTGGGGCTGGTTACTGCTATAAGGGAACCTTGAGCCAAGCAAGGGGCAAAAGGGTACCACTGGTCCACCAAGATTTGGGCGTAAACCTAAACACTTAACCCCTAACCCCTAACCCCGAACCCCTAAACCCTAACCCCTAAACCCTAAACCCTAAACCCTAAACCCTAAACCCTAAGCCCTAAACCTACCCGGAACCTTCTTTTGTTTGAGAGGAGTGTGTAGGCTGCAGGGCTTAGGTTGGCCAAGTGGCTCCTTATTTCTCGCCGTGCCCTTGAACATCTGGCGCATGCGCTCCTGGGAAGGGTATAGGGTTTAGGGTTTAGGGTTTAGGGTTTAGGGTTTAGGGTTTAGGGTTTAGGGAAAAGGGAAAAGGGTTTAGGGAAAAGGGTTTGGGTTTAGGGTTTAGGGTTTAGGGTTTAGGGTTTAGGGTTTAGGGTTTAGGGTTTAGGGTTCAGGGTTCAGGGTTTAGGGTTTAGGGTTTAGGGTTTAGGGTTTAGGGTTTAGGGGTTAGGGTCTAGTTTAGGGTTTAGGGTTTAGGGTTTAGGGTGTAAGGGTAGGGTTCAGGGATGCCTCCCCTACGCCCAAGAGTAACTTTCCAGCCCTACCTCCGTAATGGTAGATTGAAGTGAATCATAGCATGTGGCGAGATATGCTCGCATACCTAAACCCCAAACCCCCAAACCCCAAAACCCTAAAACCCTAAAACCCTAGAACCCTAAAACCCTAAAACCCTGCAACCCTACAAACCTAAAACCCTAAAACCCTAAAACCCTAAACCCTAATCCTAAACCTAAACCCTACACCCTAAAACCTACCTTCTAGGGGTCCCTCCTTAAGCCTGAATCCCGACTCCCAGGCATGCCGGACTCCTTCATGTCCATCACGGCGGTTGCCTGAGCCCAAGCCCTAAAACCTAGGATTTAGGGTTTAGGGTTTAGGGTTCAGGGTTTTGGGTTTAGGGCCCTAAGCCCGAAACGTTCTTAAGCCCCTGCATTGCGAAAGTTCGACTGCTGAGTTCTACCCTTAACCCCTGGTTCTAGCCCTAAGCCCTAAAACCTTAAACCCTAAACTCACAGCCGACGGTTACCCTGAACTCAGCAGCCTCCATATGCCCCATGTCAGCACGGGCACACCAACATCCTTTAGTTCTCACAGCAGGTATAGGGTATAGGGTTTATGGTTTAGGGTTTAGGGTTTAGGGGGCTGGCCTTTTTGGGCCGCTTCGTGAGCTCCGCATCCCACGGTGGCAAGTCGTGCGACTCGTCGTCGGAAGATTCCTGGGTTCAGCAGGCTTCGGTTTACGGGGTATGGCTTCGGGCTGAGGGCTTAAAGCTTCGATTAGGGTTTAGGGTTTAGGGTTTAGGGTTTCGGGTTTAGGGTTTAGGCTTAGGGTTTAGGGTGTAGGGTAGCCTAGCGTTTTGGGGTTTCAGGGTCTCGGGTGGACCTACACTTGGGGCCTAATCTCGTAGGGTGCGGCTAGAGGGTGGTTTGAGGGATACTGCCCTAAACCTTGCCCGAAACCCTGAGAGCCTAAGTCCCTAAGCCCTGAAACCCTAAAACCCCCGAGACCTAAGCGCACAACTCTAAAACCTCAAACCCTGAATCCTAACAAAGGAGCTGGAAAACCTAAACCCTAAACCCTAAACCCCAAACCCTAAACCCCAAACCCTAAACCCTATACCCTGAAATAAACGCCAATTGCAGGCTCTGCTTCATCCTTGGGAAAGAAGTTGCCCTCATCGTACACTTGCCCGGGAAGCTTCAGCGACATTAGCAAGTTCACACCTGCAGCAGAGGATCTAAGGTAGAGGGTTCGGAGCTGGGCTAAGGTTTAGGGTTTAGGGCCCTAAACCCTAAACCCTAGACACCAACTCGCCTCAAGCCTCATCTGAAACAGAATTCATCCAGAAACGTTACATCCTAGGGTAGCCACAAGGGCCCTGAATTGAAACCCAAGGGTTTAGGGTTTAGGGTTTAGGGTTTAGGGTTTAGGGTTTAGGGCTTAGGGTTTAGGGTTTCGGGTTTCGGGTTTCGGGTTTCGGGTTTAGGGTTTAGGGTTTAGGGTTTAGGGCTTGGGAGTTCTTTTACTACAGAAGGTAAGTGACCATTCTACGGACCATGTGTCTGCTTGTTCGCCGCACCCTATTTTGCCTGGCTGTTTCGTGCGCGTGCATCTTCGGATGTGTCGGCAGGCACAGCACTTTTGAACGATGCACTCTTTCAGGGGCTTAGGGTTTAGGGTTTAGGGTTTAGGGTTTAGGGTTTTGGGTTTAGGGTTTGGGGTTTGGGGTTTAGGGTGGGCCTCACAAACTACATTTGTTTCAGACGATTTTGGGGCATGTTCACAAAAGGCATGAACACTTGTGACAGCACATCTTACTCCAGAAACATCAAGAATGCTCGTGCAGTTTAGGGTGTAGGGTTTAGGGTTTAGGGTTTAGGGTTTAGGGCTTAGGGTTTAGGGTTTAGGGTTTAGGGTGTAGGGTGTAGGGTGTAGGGTTGAGGGTTGTACGAAGAGGGAAGAACGCTGTAAAGACCAGTGTTTTTGGGCGGGGTCGCCATATGACAATGGACGTTGTCCACCCCTAACCCTTAAACTCTAAGCCCTAAACCCTAAACCCTCCCAAAGGACAAACAGAAAACAGAAGGAAAGCACCAGTATAATAAGGCACCCCAAGCAACTGCCATTAGACTGCATCTTAAAACCCTGAATCAAAAAGTGGCCCAACACATCCCATTAGGGTTTAGGGTTCAGGGTTTGGGGTTTCGGGTTTAAAGTCCTAAACCCTACTATAAGTCATATTATCCCGAATTTAGGAGATGAGGGCTCAGCGTGAGATTGTTTCGAGGAGGGAGGCTTACAATCCAAACCCTGAACCCTAGAAAAAAGGGAGGGCGCCCTAAGAAAAACAACGGAGAAGAAGTGCACTTCTGGAAGCCCTAAACCCTCAACCCTGAACCGTGAACCCTGAACCCTCAACCCTCAAGCCCTAAACCCTAAACCCTAAACCCTAAACCCTAAATAGGTTTGGTGTGGGGCGTCGGGTGGAGGAACCGCCTGTGGGCGCAGGCACGCTCTGCGGGCGCGATATCGAGGGCGTGGGCTGCATGGCGAAGTCAGGCAGAAACCTGACAGCGGCTTAGGGTTCAGGGTTTAGTAGGGTTTAGGGTTTAGGGCTTAGGGCTTAGGACTTGGGCTTAGGGCAAATTTTAGGGTTCAGGGTTCGGGGCATTTAAGGGGAATAAGGAGGCCTAAACCCTAAACCCTAAACCCTAAACCCTAAACCCTAAACCCTAAACCCTAAACCCTAAACCCTAAACCCTAAACCCTAAACCATAGGCCGCCCGCGCCAGGCGGCGGCGGGTACAACTGAACGCTACCGCTTCGAGATCTGCTTGCTTTGCCAAGCAGATCGAGCTTGCCACACCTGATGCATCCCTGCTAGCCATAGGGCACAATGTAATAATGGATTAACCCTAAACCCCCGACGCGCGACCCCGGCGGGGGAGGTCGGGCCTTAGGAGAAGCTGTTGCGCCCCCGCCAGGTTGCCCCCACCAGGGTTGCCTCGTGAGGGTTGCCCCCGCCAGGGTTGCCCCCGCCAGGGTTGTGTCATCCGCCAGGGTTGCCGTACTTGCCCATTCAGGTTGCCGGAATTGCCCTCACCGCCTATTCAGGAATTGTGAACCTGTGCTTCGTCGTCCTTCTCTATGAAGAGCCTTGCCAAAGTTCTCCATTAGTGGCCCCCGCCAGGGCCCCACCAGGCCCTGCTAGCACGTCCGCTCCTTTGAGACTCCACATACATATACATATGTATATATATATATGTATATGGTTCTTTTGTTTATACCTCACCTTGCCCCCGCCAAGGTTGCCCCCGCCAGGGTTGCCCCAGCAGGGTTGCCCCCGCCAGGGTTGCCCCCGTCAGGGTTGCCCAGGCTTGTCTCGGAGGTTTGCCCACCTCTGTCGGGTTGCCCCTGCCAGGGTTGCCCCTGCCAGGGTTGCCCTGCCTGCCGGGGTTGCCCCCACCAGGGCCGCCAGGTTGCCCCAGGGTTGCCACCACCAGAATTGCCCCCGCCATGTTGCCCGTTTTTCATCTAGGTTGCCCGTTTTTCATCTAGATGGCCCCCGCCAGGGTTGCCCCCGCCAGGGTTGCCTCCACGCCTCCTCACGTCGCCTACTCAGGAATTGCGCACCTTGTCTGCGACGGCCCTGCCAAACCACCTCGTCCTCCTCGCACGCTGGCGAGGCTTTGTCGTCCTTCTCTATTCGAAGAAGTTTTGTCCAGTTGCCGAGCAGGGTTTCAAGTGCCATATGGGCCCCAGATGCTTGAAGGGCCCTGTCAAAGTTCTCTATGTTTTCATTGCCAGGGTTTCCCATTAATTAGTAGTCGCCCCCGCCACCCCGCCAGAGTTGCCCCCACCAAGGTTGACGTAAATATAGAGAAAAAAAGGTGTTTTTTTCCCTTAAACCTCGCCTTGCCCCTTCCAGGGTTGCCCGTGCTAGGGTTGCCCCCGCAGGGGTTGCCCCCGCAGGGGTTGCCCCCGCAGGGGTTGCCCTTGAATTGCCCTTCCTATATTGCCAGGTTGCCCCCGCCACGCCCCGCCATGTTTGCCCCCCACCAAGTTGCCCCCGTCGGCCCTTGCGCGACCCCGGTGGGGAGGTCGGGCCCAAGACGCGCGACCCCAGCATAGGAGGTCCTGTCAAAGGCTGGGCCAGAGAAGGCCTTGCGCCAGCGGGTGGCCGGGCCTTCCGCGCTTGGCCCTCGCCATTCTGCCATATGAATGAGCTTGATTCCGGAATTGGGCTTGAGGGTGTCTTAAACACAGTATGGGTGAAACAGATTGTCCCGCTCCCTGTTGATCCAGGAAAGTGTAGGCTCAAGCAACAGCAGCAATCAACACGTCCCATCCCGGCCATCGGGGAGACTCGAGGTGTAAGCCCCCTTGATAGGGGGGCCGTGGGGGGTAGACGGCTCTAAACCCGAAAAAGGCGGTAGTTTGGGTGGCTGGGGTGGGATCCGCTGCACCGAGGCGGCCCGACCCGCCACCACTCCCTGGCGCGGGTCGGGACCGCGGCGCTTTGGAACAAAACCCTAAACCCTAAACCCTAAACCCTAAACCCATAAACCCTAAACCCTAAACCCTAAACCCCAAACCCTAAACCCTAAACCCCCTGCGCCCTCAAACCACGTCCGGCCTGTCGTCCGACTTCCCCGACCTGGCAACGCGTAGGACGTGGCGCGCAGACTCGTCGCCGGACCTCGGCTTCGGGGAGGGCTCAAAGGGGTTTAGGGTTTAGGGTTTAGGGTTTAGGGTTTAGGGGTCAGGGGTTTAGGGTTTAGGGTTTGGGGTTTAGGGGATAGGGTTTAGGGTTCTAGGGTTTACAGTTTGGGCTGGGATTGCAGTTCTCCCCCCATCCCCTCCACTGCATGTCGTGCGCGGGACATGCTCCAGGCTTCCCAAAAAACAAGACTTTATGCTACTGGCCCAAACCCCAAGAAAATCAAAGTTGAAACTTTCAGAATAAACTACCTTATAAGAAGCCCAAGTTGAAAAGTTGGGTTTTGAGCAAGTAAGTTATAAAGGACCCACAGGAACTCAGCGATCACAAACACAAGCAAATTGACATCAACGCCGCTTTGTCTGCTCGCGGTATTCTCGGTTGCCACACTATGTTTGTTGGGGGTGGGGGGGGTGGGGGGGGTGGGGGGGGGGGGTTGTCATAAACGATCATGCACTCAAAAGTATTTGACCATGAAAAGGCAGAAGCAAAGGGATATTTGCGGGCGGCTTGCCCAAGAAGAGGATCGCGCGTTCATTGACCCAAGCGGGCGTGGCTTACCCAAAGGGTTAATGGGTTGGGCGGTGTTAAGACTGCCGCCGCCACTATTTCATGCTCTGGCACACGCAAGTCACAAGTTCTGACCTCATACACCAGCTGCTGATGGCAAGATCCATCCGCCGCGATGATCTACAGGAATCAACAGTATAGTTTGCTCTCACCCTTGCACATGTTCGCGAGGGGTATGAAGCTACAGCAGTTGCTAGCTCGGGCTGGCACACGACAAACTGTTGGCACCCTTTTGGAAGGGAGGACGCGGTGTCTGTCGTCTGTGGCCAGTGCCGCCAGTTCCCCAGCGAAAGCCTGCGCAGTTTTTCGCATTGCCTTTCCTCTCTCTACGAGGAGCTCAGGTTCAACAAGCCATCGTTTTCTCACCCTAAACCCTAAACCCTAAACCGTAAACCCTAAACCCTAAACAGTTCTTTGTGACCCAAAAAGAAACGAGGACCCCCTCACCTCGCCGCGTCGATGAATGCCTTGAAGTCCTTGATGTCATGCTCCACGTACCTGAGGCCCATCTTCTCCAGATACGCCACTTCTGCGGTCTGAGAGGCGCCTAGGCCGCTGTTCTGCCGAGCTTTCTCCTTGGCAGTGTCATCCGACAGCTTCTCCCATGGCATTTTCCCTTGGCCCTTCCGGCCTGCAAAATAGAAGACATGCAGCTCCTGCTTCAGCTCGTTTGCACGCTCCACGTTCTGCTTCCACTCCTGGAACCACTGGCAGCCCCAAGGTGCCCGCCCTGCTTTTTCGAAGCAAAGCTTCTCTGCATTTTGCACCGCCTTTTCGAGCTCCCTCTCCCATTCGATGTCAGATTGCTCGCTTTTTACTACCAATAATTGGCCCATGGCTTCGGCATCACGTCGCTTGAAAGCAAGCATGTCTCGGTTGCCCGAGCTG
>CAJNDS010002646.1:402500-512500 GCA_905221605.1 Symbiodinium natans
CCTGCGAGCTGGCATGGGTTTTAGGGGGGTTTAGGGTTTAGGGTTTAGGGTTTAGGGTTTAGGGTTTAGGGTTTAGGGTTTAGGGTTTAGGGTTTAGGGTTTAGGGTTTAGGGATTAGGGATTAGGATTCAGGGTTCAGGGTTTAGAGGGGCTTAAGGGAGGGTGTTAGGGGGTTCTTAGTGGGGGGTTTAGGCGGCTTAGGGTTGAGGGGTTTAGGGTTCAGGGTTTGAAAGGCTCCCCCCAAACCCCCAATAGACTCCTAAACAAAAGGCCCAAAAGCCTGGACAAAACCAGCACAACGCAATGACCCTAAACCCTAAACCCTAAACCCTAAACCCTAAACCCTAAACCCTAAACCCTAAACCCTAAACCCTAAAACCTAAACCCTAAACCCTAAACCCTAACCCCTAAACCCTAAACCTAAACCCTAAACCCTAAACCCTAAACCCTAAACCCTAAACCCTAAACCCTAAACCCTAAACCCTAAACCCTAAACCCTAAACCCTAAACCCTAAACCCTAACCCTAAACCCTAAACCCTAAACCCTAAACCCTAAACCCTAAAAACTTAAACCCTAAACCCTAAACCCAAAACCCTGAACCCTGAAACCTGAACCCTGAACCTTGAACCCTAAACCCCAAGACAAGGCACCTGGTTCTCAATCTGGCAAGCCATGGTCATCCTCGTCTCTGGCGCTGTGGGGTTCAGGGGGTTTAGGGTTTATATGCTTCTAGGGATTAAGGGTTCAGGGCTAGGGTATCTCTGGTATTTATCAGTAGGGTATCTCGGGGAGGCTTGTGGGTGAGCATGAAGAGGGCGGGTATTCTTGTTGCTGCTTTTGGATTCGGCATCTGGGATGTCGATTGCGGGTGATACACTTTGTTTAACAGTTTGAGCGCCAAGGCCCCGAAGACGAGCCAAATCAGATAAATGCCAGTGCATCCACAACCCAAGAAAACACAGCTCAAGAGCGACTGTGCTGACAAACAAGCGGTCTAAAGGCACTCGTGCTTCTACAGAGCAGACATGTTGCCTATACACCAACCCTCAATACACCCTGAAATCAAGACTAGGAACGAAAGAACTTGTGTGTGGGGGGCTGTTTTGGAATGTCTGGCTCTACAGGGTTGGAGGCGAGAGCTCTGTCTCTTTGGGTTCAAGGTTAGGGTTTGGGTCTAGGGCTTGGGGTTTACTTAGGGTGGGGGCGGGGGAGGCGTTCACTCAGTTTAGTCACAAGACCTGCTTGCATGGATCCTCCACAGAGCAATGGCCGGATCCCGGGAATCATGTCAAAAAGTTGGGGGGGGGGGGGGGGGGGGCTTAGGGTTTAGGACTCAGGAATGTATGTCGGAGTGCTCCGCGTTGCAGCTGAGAAGCTGATCTCTGGTCACCAGCATCCTTGATACGGGGTCAGGCTCTGTGCCAACCAACCCTAGAGAACCCGTAAACTCGACTGGTGGGGCTTACGTTTTGAAAGCCCAACGTCCAGTACCCTGACCACTACTTCTCTGCACTTGGCACCCCCTCTGACTACAACAGCCCCACACCCTAATCCTAAACCCCAAACCCTAAACCCTAAACCCTGAACCCTAAACCCTAAACCCTAAACCCCAAACCCTAAACCCTAAAGCCTGAACCCTAAACACAGGGCTTCGGGCTCAGAGCTTGCCGGCTTAGGGATCTGCGTCGAGTTGAACGGCCAGGGTCGAGGATTCGGGGTTCCAGTTTGGGGGGTTTACGATATTTGGGGTACCTTCTTGGGGTCTTTCTTGCAAGGGATCCTTCTATTTGGGGGTCTAGATAAGGGGGTCCCTTCATGTTCGTAAACCCCCATTTCGGCGGAAGTGCGGAAAATTTCCTGCCGACCATCTCGGTCACTGAGCTCTCAACGCTCTAAACCTCCAGGAGCCTGTCCTCCATCAACGCGGAAACAGGTGAGATGCTTCAACCCTAAACTCCCAGAACCCTCAAGCCAAACCAACCCTAAAGTGAAAAACCGAAACTCCATAAACCCTAAACCCTAGACCCATAACCCATCTCCATAACTCATAACCCTAAACCAATCAAGCGGCTGCCGGGCAGTCTCGTAGTGGTGCGCTACCAACATGTGCCTGGGGCTGCTGCGCGAGCCGAGCCCATGGGCTACTTAATGAAGGTTTATGGAGTTTATAGGGTTTAGGGTTTAGGGTTTAGGGCTTAGGTTTAGGGTTTAGGGTTTAGGGTTTAGGGTTTAGGGTTTAGGGTTTAGGGTTTAGGGTTTAGGGTTTAGGGTTTAGGGTTTAGGGTTTAGGGTTTAGGGTTTAGGGTTTAGGGCTTAGGGTTTAGGGTTTAGGGTCCTTTCGGTCGGAGTGGCGAATCCATGGGCCGAGGTTGCGGGCTTCCTGTCAGTGGGGCTTCGGGCCTATTATGGTTTGTTAGGGTTTAGGGTTCTTGTCGCCCATGTCGCCACCTTGATTAGGAGCGAAAAGCGTTCAAAATGACAGGACTACATGCTGCAATCTCGATTCAAGTTGCCCCCACCGCCTTTCGGATCGGAAGCAGCTAAACCCTAAACCCTAAACAACCATGAACCCTAAACCCTAAACAACAGTAGAGCACTGGCGTTTAGGGCTTTCGGGCATCAGGCCTGCCGCATCTTCGACCCAAAAGCCCCGAAGCCCTGAACTTCTGTGAACTTAAGCAGGAAACCCCACTTCCCTAAGCCCCCCGCTAGAAGCCACAAATCTCTGCAACCCCAAACCCTAAACCCCAAACCCAAAACCCCAAACGTTAACCCTAAACCCTAAACCCCAAACCCTAAGACCTAAACCTTAAACCCAAAACCCTGAACCCTAAACCCTAAACCCTGAACCCTGAACCCTGGGCTCCCAGCATCTCACGCTGCTGCTCGGACAACGCCAGCTCGAGCTGGGAAGTGGTCATGTTCCTCAGCAGCACTAGGGTTTAGGGTTTGGGGTTTGGGGTTTAGGGTTTAGGGTTCGGGGTTTGGAGTTTAGGGTTTAGGGTAGGGCCCCCCCCCCCCCCCCCCCCCCCCCCCCCCCCGCCTTCCCATCTGTAGGGGCGCTTGAGTACCCTGGAAGCTGTGGTCACTTGGGACACGTGGCGATTCCAAACATCTGGGACGCTTGTGTCACGTCACTTGGGGCACTTGAAGCTGGGTCGCTTGGAGCACTTGGCTTGGTCGTTTGGGGTTTTAGGGTTTAGGGTTAAGGGTTCAGGGTTCAGGGTTTAGCGTTTGGGGTTCGGGTTTGGGGTTTGGGGTTTGGGGTTTAGGGTTTAGGGTTTAGGGTTTAGGGTTTAGGGTTTAGGGTTTAGGGTTTAGGGTTTAGGGTTTAGGGTTTAGGGTTTAGGGTTTAGGGTTTAGGGTTTAGGGTTTAGGGTTTAGGGTTTAGGGTTTAGGGTTTAGGGTTACTGTATAAGGGAACCTTGAACCAAAAAAACAAAGTAAAGGGTAATTACCACTGGGCTACCAAGTCTGTGAGTCTGTGAGTGTGTGAGCGTGTGTCGTCTTACCGTCGAGAGGCATGGCCTGAAGTTTAGATTGTAGTCTTGCGCCTCAACCACGAAGATAAACCCGAAATCCCCTAAACCCAGAACCCTAAACCCTAGAACCCCTAAACCCTAAACGCCTAAACCCTAAACCCATAACCCCCTAAACCCCCGAACCCTAAACCCGAAATTTTCAGAGGCAAGCAGCGAGTCGGGAAACAGGACTGCCTCCGCGACGGCGTTTTGTGGCCCCTGGTGCTCTTGCAGGCTTGGGGTTTCGGGTCGGGTGTTGGACGGTCTGGCAGGGTTTAGGGTTTAGGGTTTCGGGTTTAGGGTTTAGGGTTTAGGGTTCAGGGTTTAGGATTCAGGGTTTAGGGCTTCAGGGTTTAAAGTGTGGGGCTGCAAAGGCTTGTTTTCGGGTGCTGAAGAAAAGGAGTCTAAAAGGGGCTGGAGGGGTGTAAGCAACCCAATGTTCCCAAAAGCTCACATCACGAAATATTCGAGGGGCCTTGGGGTTTTAAGGGCTTTTGTTCCAGGACTTTGGTTACCGACACGCATTGACCAAAGTACTGCAGCAAAAGAAAGCCACATGAAAGCTCAGCGATTGATGCCTCAACATCTGAGAGCGCCGCAGCTGGACAAACTCAGCCGCAAGCACAACGTCATCTTTAACATAAAGGTCCCTAAACCCTGAACCCTGAACCCTGAACCCTGAACCCTAAACCCTGAACCCTGAACCCTAAGGCCTAAACCGGAAACCCTCAAGCCTAAACCCTAATTAACTCCAAACTTCCTAACACTCCAAGTCTTTAACATCGATCTTGTCGCGCCCTGAGCCCGGAAGCCATCTGGGCATCAATATCGCCGCTCCCTCTGGCCGGTATGAGGGTTTGTCACGAGATGCTTCCAGCCACGGAGGTACCACAGGACGTGATCAAAGTCATAAATGACGATTCCTCCTGGATCCCCCCATGCGGGGAGAGCATTCACGACTTCCTCCTCTGACGCCCAGTGCGCAAAACCCTGAAGCAACAGGTTCCTAGGAGTTTAGGGTTTAGGGTTTTTAGGGGTTTTAGGGTTTAGGTTTAGGGTTTAGGGTTTAGGGTTTGTTTAGGGTTTGTTTAGGGTTTTGGGTTTTGGGTTTTGGGTTTTGGGTTTTGGGTTTTGGGTTTTGGGTTTTGGGTTTTGGGTTTAGGGTTTAGGGTTTAGGGTTTAGGGTTTAGGGTTTAGGGTTTAGGGTTTAGGGTTTGGGGTACAATGAAAAACCTGAAACCCTAAAGTCTAGTCACCCGAAGCCCCCAAATCTCCCAAAAACACAAGAATCCAAACACCCTGAAACCCATAAAACCCCCAAAGTTCAAACACAAACCCCAGAACCCTGCAAAACCGAAACCATGAACCCCTCAACCCTTTGCAACCGCAACAACTTTGAAGCCTAACCCTGGTCCCAACCTTCTTGTCCTCACCGTCGCCCCCCTGAGAAGAGACCGGATTTCTGGGATTTCGAGAACCCTCTATACATCTTTGAAGGTCCTAGAAAACCCAGAGGGCTTTTCGGGTGTTGAGGGCTTCTAGGTTTGTAGGACTCTAAGGGTTTCAGGGCTTCAAAGGTTTTGAGGGCTTAAGGCTTCCAAGGTCCTAGACAACAACCCAAGCCCTAACCTTTGGCCATAAGCTACTAGGGCTTTGAAGTGTTCGTGTTTTGTAAAGAACCCTACGGCCCTAAACCCTAAACCCTAAACCCTAAACCCTAAACCCTAAACCCTAAACTGCATCGAGGCCTGCATCGCCGTGGTCGGGATGCGACTGGCATCTAGCCCTCCAAAACCTGAGCTTGGCAGTCGCGTGGCGCACCACGGCCCTCCACCCTGAACCCAAACGTCTTTGAACCCTAAACCCTAAACCCTAAACCCTAAACCCTAAACCCTAAACCCTAAACCCTAAGAACCCTTAACCCTAAACCCTAAACCCTAAACCCTAAACCTGGAAACCCTCAACCCTGAACCCTAAACCCTAAACCCTAAACCCTCACCACAAACAAGGGCCCCGACCCGGCGCCATCTGGTCACCCCTCCAGCCCCCGAGGCTGAGCCCAAAAAAAGAAGTCTGCGGGGCAGCCACGAAGTCTGCAAACAACTGAAGGCTTAGGTTTTAGGGTGAAGGGTTTAGGGTTTAAGGTTTAGGGTTTAGGGTTTAGGGTTGCCACGAAGTCTGAAAAACAAGTGAAGGCTTAGGCTTCTGAGGGCTTTGGGCTTCGAGGATTAGACTTAGAGGTTTAGAGGTGTAGGGGGTTTAACAGTTTAAAGGTTTGGAGGTTTCGAGGTTTAGGATCTAGGGTTTGGGGTTTCGGGCTTCTCTAAACTAAATTATGGTCCCCTCCAGGGTCCTCCCCCCCCCCCTTATCTTCAGGACATCCAGGAAAAAGACCGAATTTAAAGGCCTGTCCACTTGCCAGACTTGAAGGGGGCTGAGGGCTTATGGGGTGTGGGCTGGTAAGGGCGCACGTGATACAGAGTATACTCCCTACAGTTCAAGAGGGCCCTGAACCTACATAACCCCCCATATGGACTCGAAACTTTGAAACCCTAAACCCCAAACACCAACTACTAAGCCCTACACCCCCGGAGTCCTCCACTCAGACCCGTGTTTCAGGGATTTAAGGTCTATGGGCCGGGGTTTAGGATTTCAGCGTTTGGGCTTGGGGTTGCACGGCTTTTCAGGGTAGGGCTTAGGGCTTAGGGTTTAGGGTTGCTTGAGTTTAGGAACCTGGTTCCTAAACCCCAAACCCCAAACCCTAAACCCGAAACCCCAAACCCTAAACCCTAAACCCTAAAGCCTAAACCGGCTCGGAGGGCTGGCAGAGGCCAAGGTTTCCAGCAACTGCCTCTCACATCCGTACCTTTGCAGGCTCTTGTGCTCCTAAAAACCGAAATTTCTTGAACTCTAGATCTTAACTTCTGAAATCTAAGCCCCAGCACCTATACCATAATCTGCCTCGACCCGGAAAGAAAACCCTACAATCTTACAACCCCCCCCCCCGCAATAAAGCTTCTCGCACCACGCTCCTCTCCAGGCGTTGCCGCAGAGACCGGGGCAGCTTTATGCCCTGCAGGGGAGGGTTCGGGTTTTCGGGTCGAGGGGGTGTTGGGTTTCGGGGCGCCTGGACCCTAAACCCTAAACCCTAAACCCTAAGCCCTAAACCCTAAACCCCAAACCCTAAACCCTGAACAGTTTAGGGTTAAGTGTTTCGGCTCAGGGTTTAAGGGTTTGGGGATGTATGTAGGGACAAGGCTCGACCCGGGCCAGGCCTCCCAAGCCCGACATTTAGGGTTTAGGGTTTAGGGTTTAGGGTTTAGGGTTTAGGGTTTAGGGTTTAGGGTTTAGGGTTTAGGGTTTAGGGTTTAGGGTTTAGGGTTCAGGGTTTAGGGTTTAGGGTTTAGGGTTTAGGGTTCAGGGTGGTTGGGGTCTTAAGGTTTAGGGATTAGGGTCAACGAGTCGAGGAGCCCGAAACCGCAAAATCTGAAGCCTCGGGTCAGTGACGGTGCCCTAATCCCTAAACCTTAAACTCTTGTAGGTTGGGAGTTTATGTTTAGGGCTTGGGGCTTGGAGTGGAGGGTTTGGGGTTTCGGGTTTGCTTGGGGTTCAGGGTCTAGGGGATTTAGGGGTTTAGGGGTTTAGGAGGTTAGGGATTTTTGGGGTTTAGGGGCTAGGCGGCTTAGGGGTTTAGGGGTTCAGGGGTTTAGGGGTTTAGGGGTTTAGGAGTTTAGGGGTTTAGGGGTTTAGGGGTTTAGGGGTTTAGGGGTTTAGGGGTTTAGGGGTTTAGGGGTTTAGGGGTTTAGGGGTTTAGGGTTTTAGGGTTTTAGGGTTTTTGCTGAAGGCTCTTGCCAAACAACATGGCATCAGCTTGGGCCCGGGGTACGTCGTCACGAGCCTACACCCCAAGCCACCCCGGAGCCAACACCAACAAGGGCTTAGGGCTTTTAATGGCTTTACAGGTATGGGGCTCGGTGTTTAGGGCTTCAGGCTACGGCTTGGTTTGCATTTGACAATTTACCGGGGCAGGGGGGTGCGCGGGGTGTTGGCAAAGTAGCACGTCTTACCCCTTTCTTTTGGGTTCCCTGGTACGGTGCGTTGGCGATTTTCTGATCATTCCTCCTGAGCCTTCTGGGAGCTTCTGGTGTCTTGCCCACATGCCCCCAAGAGCACCCTCTCTGCACGCGCCTGGGCAGCTACCACACGACACACCCTCGACATTCCCCAACCCCAAACCCCAAACCCCTCACCCCCAAACCCCAACCCTACCCCCCAAAAGTCTGAACCCTAAACCCCAAATTAAACCCTAAACCCTAAACCCTAAACCCTAAACCCTAAACCCTAAACCCTAAACCCTTAAACCCAAACCCTAAACCCTAAACCCTAAACCCTAAACCCTAAACCCTAAACCCTAAACCCTAAACCCTAAACCCTAAACCCTAAACCCTAAACCCTAAACCCTAAACCCTAAACCCGCCCGCCACCCCTCTCACCTCTGTTGGGGGTAGGCGGGCGCAGTCGAGCGCTCAGCGAGACCACGGCAGGCTCTGCTAGGCTGCAGAGCCTGCCAGGCACACTCCTGAGAGGGTCGCCTAGCTAGAGTCGCCTAGCTCGTCTCAGATATATATTAGTACCCTAACCGCAGGGGGGGGGTCCTTTTTCAATTCCTGGCGGCTCCTGGCCCTGATCCTGGCCCTGGCCCTGGCCCTGGCCCTGGCCCTGGCCCTGGCCCTGGCCCTGGCCCTGGGGCTGGCGCCCTGGTTCTGGCCTTGGGCTGGCCGGCCCCCTCCTGGCTTTGGGTTGGCCCCTTCCACTGGCAGAAAGCTGCCAAAGAAGGCCCTGGAGCTGATTTTTGCCATTGTGGAGACTCTTCACGCCCTGAAATTTTCTGTGAGAGGGCCCTTCGGCCCAGACCGTCCCCTGCGCAAAACCTGAGGGGTGGGTCCTTTGCCTTCTGCCCCCAAGTGACCTCCGAAATCAAGGGACACCCTCAGCACCCCCTCAAAGTCGCAAATGTCCGAGGCAGTGCCAGTAAGCAGGGGGGCCTTAAACCCTTCCAGTAGGAAGGCTGCCAAAGAAGGCCCTGGAGCTGCCAGGAAGCCCTGAAAGGTCCGACCCCTCGCTTTGACCGCTCTAGTGAGTTTCGTTCTCTGGCCAAGTGAGCTTCGACGTGGGGGGGGATTCTTGCAAAACCTGCAGACTCTTCACGCCCTGAATTTTCTGTGAGAGGGCCCTTCGGCCCAGACCGTCCCCTGCGCAAAACCTGAGGGGGGGGTCCTTTGCCTTGTGCCCCCAAGTGACCTCCGAAGTCAAGGGACACCCTTGGCACCCCCTCAAAGTAGCCAAAGTCCCACCTTCTGGCCCCAGATGATCTCCGACTTCCTAGTGTCCCAATCAGCCACTGTTCCCAAGTGACCCCCCCAAGAAATCGCCAACAGCTCGCCTCAAGTTCGGCAAGAGTTCACGACTCGCAAATATCCCAAGCATTCGCAGTGTTTTATCTTAGTGTGCTCTGAACATGCTCGATATGTGAAATTTGAATGGCTGGCTTGGCTTTGGCTGGCTCCGGTTTGGTTTCGTGATGAGTATTGTTTGGGTGGCCTCGGGGTGGGCATGTCTTCACACTACTGCGTTCAGCTGACCAATGCTACACCCTAAACCCTAAACCCTAAACCCTAAACCCTAAACCCTAAACCCTAAACCCTAAACCCTAAAACCCTAAACCCTAAACCCTAAACCCTAAACCCCAACCCCTGGACGCCTAAACCCCCTGAACCCCGAAAAATCTGCCTTCACAGCTCTGGTTGGCCGTGGCACCGGCCACGCCGCCTGCGCACCTGGAGTTCGGGGTTTATGGTTTAGGGTATAGGGTTTGGAGTTTGGGGTTTAGGGTTTAGGGTTTAGGGTTTAGGGTGTAGGGTTTAGGGTTTAGGGTTTGGGGTTTAGGGTTTGGGGTTTAGGGTTTGGGAGTCTATGCGTTCAGGGGCTTAGGGTCGTAGGGTTTGGGGGCTTTGAGCTGGGGGTTTAGGCTTTAGGGTTTTGGGTTTTGGGTTCAGGGTCTAGGGTTTATGTGTTTAGGGCCCCTTAACCCTAACCCCAGACGCGGAACCAGCACCTGAACACCCAAAACCCTTGAAAAAATGCAACCTAGACCCAATACCTTTGAACCCTAAACGCCTGACCCTAAAGCCTATAAGTTTCGGTAGGGTTTAAGGTCTTAGGGTTTACAAGTTTGGGGCTTTTCAGGCCCTGAACAAAATGCACTTCAGGGCTTAGGGTTAAGGATTTAGGGCAGCTAAGCTCAAGCCGGGTCGTGAGGGCCGGGCAAACCGGCAGCCATCGCTGTAAGAATTGCTGGACGACCTCGCCCGCTATACCCTACTTAGGAAGGGTTTAAGGTTGGGAGTTTGGGGTTTTGGGAATGGGGTCCCCAAATGTGGAAGATCTTGATCTTGGCAGCTTGCAATTCTTGATGACGCGGATGCTAGCTCTTTGGGACGACTAGACAACCTGCCAACCACCGCTTTGAAAG
Source organism: Symbiodinium natans (assembly GCA_905221605.1). Classification (NCBI taxonomy): domain Eukaryota; class Dinophyceae; order Suessiales; family Symbiodiniaceae; genus Symbiodinium; species Symbiodinium natans. The sequence goes on from CAJNDS010002646.1 coordinate 412,555, forward strand.
CTTGTTCATTTCTTCGTGGCTAAGGGTCATTTCTTCGTGGCTAAGGGTCATTTCTTCGTGGCTAAGGGCACTTTCCTCGCTAAGGGCCATTTCTTGGTCGCTAATGGCCATTTCCTTGGCGTTAAGGGTCATTTAAGGGTCATTTCTTCGTGGCTAAGGGTCATTTTTTCGTGGCTAAGGGTCATTTCCTTCGTGGCTAAGGGTCATTTCCTTCGTGGCTAAGGGTCATTTCTTCGTGGCTAAGGGTCATTTCTTCGTGGCTAAGGGTCATTTCTTCGTGGCTAAAGGTCATTTCTTCGTGGCTAAGGGCCATTTCTTCGTGGCTAAGGGTCATTTCTTCGTGGCTAAGGGTCATTTCTTCGTGGCTAAGGGTCATTTCTTCGTGGCTAAGGGTCATTTCTTCGTGGCTAAGGGTCATTTCTTCGTGGCTAAGGGTCATTTCCTTCGTGGCTAAGGGTCATTTCCCCTTCCGCCCTCCCCCCCCCCCTCCATCCCCCCGCCCCCCTCCCCTCCCGACCCCTCCCCCCCCCCCCCCCCCCCCCCCGTGGGTGGCTTCAATAGGGTCTATTTGGAAGCTTGGAAGCTGGGACTCGGGTTTTCTTATAGCCATACACGTTTCCACGAGGGTACGCTGCTGTCACGTCAGTCGTACTATGGAGGCCTCAGGAACAAGAACCAGGTAGTTCCTCTTTTCTCTTCTCTTTTTCTCCTCAATCCTAAAGTCGAAGGCTCTCGTGAGGAGAAGAGAAGGGAGAGAAGGAGGGAAAGATAAGAGGAACACGATTTTCATGGGAAGAGCCAAGAAAAGAATAGAAGAGAGATAAAACAAGGCGCAAAGAAGATGGTACTCTTCTTTATCTATCCTCTCTCCCTTATCTCTCCGTTCCCTCTGTCTTTTCGAAATGAGAAAAACAAAAAGAAAGATGAAAAGAAGAAGGGTTAGGAAAAGAGCCGAAGAGATAGGCCGAAAAGAGGGGTATGGTGAAGTACGGCAAAGGTCCACGCACAAGGAGTCACCTTCTGCTTACCCTTCCACTGCTTGATTTTACAAGCTCCTTTCTTGTGTTTTATCAGTTAAAATTAAAAGGAAACAGAAGGAGAGAAGGGAAAGGGAAGTGAGAGAGGAGAGACAACAAGGAGGCCATTTTAATTTCCTGTGAGTTATCAAAAGGAATGCAATATTATGGGAAGAGCAATGGAAAAAAAGAGTGGAAGAGAAATTAAGACAGGAGAGGGAGGTGCAAAAATAAGGCAAAGAGAAGATGGTGCCGTTTTCATCTCACCTCTCGTTCTTATCTTCCTCTTCTCTGGTTCTTTTCCCTGTGAAATAAAAAAACAAAAGGAAGGACAATGAACATATAAAGGAACCCGTTTTCGTTTTCCGTTTGGGCACAAGGAAAAAAACAGAGGCGATAGGGCGAGAGGAGGGGTTTGCTGAAGCATGGGGAGGGTGTACGGGCAAGGGGCCAACTCCGCCCACTTCCCCCATCCATTGAAAGAGGAAAAGGAACAGGGCCTCCATTCCCCTCTTATTCTTCCTTTCTTGCGTTTTTGTCGTTTAGAAGGGAACAGGAGAAGAGGAGGGAGAGAGAAGGAGAGAGGAGACATAAAAAGGGTTGCATTTTTAATGGGAAGAGCAAAGAAAAGACCAGAAGAGAGATGATGGGAGAAGAGGGGGAGACAAAACAAGGCGCACAGAAAATGGGCAGATAAGAAGAGAGGAAAGGGAATGACCAAGTACAATGAGGAGTTCTTCAATTTCCCTCCCTATCTCTTATGTTACTTTTCCTTCTTGTGGGGTGTCCCTTTTTCTCTTGAAGATGCAGAAAACGATTGAAAAGGACACCCGTTCCATCGCCCATATGTAGGGAAAAAGAGAGAGAATCATGAGCATCAGCTGGGCTTGCTGCCAATCCAACATGGGCGTCCCTTTTAATCGCATTCTGTGTCCTTTTTTCTCGCTTGAAGATGCAGAAAACGATCCAAAAGCACATCTGTTGGAGGAAGAGAGAAGGAGAGAGGAGAGATACCAAGGATTGCATATTTAATGGGAAGAGCAAGGAAGAGAATAGAAGACAGATGAATAGAGAAGATGGCGCTCTTCTTTATCTATTCTCTCTCCCTTGTTTCTCCCTTCCCTCTTTCTTTTCGAAATGAGAAAAACAAAAAGGAAGAACTATGAGAAGGAGAAGAGTAAGGAAAGGAACAGAAGAGATAGGCCGAGAGGATGAATATGATGGAGTATTATGGAAAGGCTCACGCGCAAGGAGTCACCCTCTGCTTACCTTTTCACTGCTTTATCATATGAGTTCCTTTCTTGTGTTTTATCAGTTAAAAGGAAGCGGAAGAAGAGAAGGGAAAGGGAAGTGAGAGAGGAAAGATAGCAAGGATGCTATGTTTCCCGAAGCGTGCTACAAGGAATAGAAGAGACAGGAAGCAAGGAGACGGAATCACAAAATAAGGCGCAAAGCTGTACCATATCATCTCTCCCTTGTCTCTCCCTATTCCCTTTCGAACTAGAAAAAACCATTCTTGCTTTTCACAGATAGGTTCCCTCTCTCCTCTTCAGGAAATCCCCTTTCCCTTATGTTGCTTTTTGAAGCGAATAAGAAAAATAGCAGATAAGAAGAGAGGAAAGGGTCAATTTCCCTCCCTATCTCTTATGTTGCTTTTCCTTCTTGTGGGGTGTCCCTGTTTCTCTTGAAGATGCAGAAAACGATTGAAAAGGACACCCGTTCCATCGCCCATGTGTAGGGAAAGAGAGAGAATCATGAGCATCAGCTGGGCTTGCTGCCAATCCAACATGGGCGTCCCTTTTAATCGCAGTCTGTGTCCTTTTTTCTCGCTTGAAGATGCAGAAAACGATCCAAAAGCACATCTGTTGGAGGAAGAGAGAAGGAGAGAGGAGAGATACCAAGGATTGCATATTTAATGGGAAGAGCAAGGAAGAGAATAGAAGACAGATGAATAGAGAAGAGGGAGAGACAAAACAAGGCGCAGAGAAGATGGCACTCTTCTTTATCTATTCTCTCTCCCTTGTTTCTCCCTTCCCTCTTTCTTTTCGAAATGAGAAAAACAAAAAGGAAGAACTATGAGAAGGAGAAGAGTAAGGAAAGGAACAGAAGAGATAGGCCGAGAGGATGAATATGATGGAGTATTATGGAAAGGCTCACGCGCAAGGAGTCACCCTCTGCTTACCTTTCCACTGCTTTATCATATGAGTTCCTTTCTTGTGTTTTATCAGTTAAAAGGAAGCAGAAGAGAAGGGAAAAGCAAAAATTGAGCCCAACATTTTAGGACCAGGGCTTGCGATCTGACTCTTTGGAGCAAAAATCGATTCCAAAATCTTAGGGACCAGGGCTTGCGATGTTACTCTTTGGAGCAAGAAATGAGCCCAAAATCTTAAAGACCGGGGCTTGCGATTTCACCTTTTGGAGCAAATACTGGGCCCAAAATCTTAGGGACCAGGGCTTGCAATTTGACTCCGTGGAGCACAAATCGACCCGAAATCTTAGGGACCAGGGCTTGCGATTTGACTCTGTGGAGCACAAATCGACCCCGAAAACTTAGGGACCAGGGCTTTCCATTTGACTCTTTGGAGCAAAAATCGACCCAAAAATCTAAGGGACCAGGGCTTGCAAAACCCCCCCCCAGTTTTCTTCTCCAAACACTCAAATCGCAAGCCCTGGTCCCTAAGATTTTGTGTTCATTTTTTGCTCCAAAGAGTGACATCGCAAGCCCTTGTCCCTAAGATTTTGGGCCCAGTTTTTGGTTCAAAGAGTCAAATCGCAAGCCCTGGTCCCTAAGATTTGGGGCCCAGTTTTTGCTCCAAAGAGTCAAACGGAGCAAAAATTGAACCCAAAATCTTAGGGACCAGGGCTTGCGATTTGACTCTTCGGAGCAAAAACTGGGCCCAAGATCTTAGGGACCAGGGCTTGCGATGTCACTCTTTGGAGCAACAATGAATGCAAAATCTTAGGGACCAGGGCCTGCGATTTGACTCTTTGGAGCAAAAATTGAACCCAAAATCTTAGGGACCAGGGCTTGCGATTTGACTCTTTGGAGCAAAAACTGGGCCCAAGATCTTAGGGACCAGGGCTTGCGATGTCACTCTTTGGAGCAAAAAATGAACCCAAAATCTTAGGGACCAGGGCTTGCGATTTGACTCTTTGGAGCAAAAACTGGGCCCCAAATCTTAGGGACCAGGGCTTGCGATGTCACTCTTTGGAGCAAAAAACGAACCCAAAATCTTAAGGACCAGGGCTTGCGATGTCACTCTTTGGAGCAAAAATTGAACCCAAAATCTTAGGGACCAGGACTTGCGATGTCACTCTTTGGAGCAAAAACTGGGCCCCAAATCTTAGGGACCAGGGCTTGCGATGTCACTCTTTGGAGCAAAAACTGAACCCAAAATCTTAGGGACCAGGGCTTGCGATGTTACTCTTTGGAGCAAAAACTGGGCCCCAAATCTTAGGGACCAGGGCTTGCGATGTCACTCTTTGGAGCAAAAATTGAACCCAAAATCTTAGGGACCAGGACTTGCGATGTCACTCTTTGGAGCAAAAACTGGGCCCCCAATCTTAGGGACCAGAGCTTGCGATGTCACTCTTTGGAGCAAAAATTGAACCCAAAATCTTAGGGACCAGGGCTTGCGATTTGACTCTTCGGAGCAAAAACTGGGCCCCAAATCTTAGGGACCAGGGCTTGCGATGTTACTCTTTGGAGCAAAGATTGAACCCAAAATCTTAGGGACCAGGGCTTGCGATTTGACCCTTTGGAGCAAAAACTGGGCCAAAATCTTAGGGACCAGGGCTTGCGATTTGACTCTTTGGAGCAACTGGGCCCAAGATCTTAGGGACCAGGGCTTGCGATGTCACTCTTTTGGGCAAGAAATGAGCCCAAAATCTTAGGGAGCAGGGCTTGCGATTTGACCCTTTGGAGCAAAAACTGTGCCCCAAATCTTAGGGACCAGGGCTTGCGGTTTGACTCTGTGGAGCAAAAATTGAACCCGAAATCTTCGGGACCAGGGCTTGCGATTTGACTCTTCGGAGCAAGAAATGAGCCCAAAATCTTAAGGACCAGGGCTTGCTTTGGAGCAAAAAACTGAGTCCAAAATCTTAGGGACCAGGGCTTGCGATTTGACTCTTTGGAGCAAAAACTGGGCCCCAAATAATAGGGACCAGGGCTTGCGATGTTACTCTTTGGGGCAAGAAATGAGCCCAAAATCTTAGGGACCAGGGCTTGCGATGTTACTCTTTGGGGCAAGAAATGAGCTCAAAATCTTAGGGACCAGGGCTTGCGATGTCACTTTTGGAGCAAAAACTGTGCCCTAGTATTGGGGGGAGGAGGGCTCGTGATTTAGTATTGGGAGGAGGCCCGGGCTCGTAAATTAGTATTGGGGGGAGGCCCGGCTCGTGATTTAGTATTGCGGGAGGCCCGGGCTCGTGATTTAGTATTGGGGGGAGGCCCGGGCTCGTGATTTAGTATTGGGGGGAGGCCCGGCCTCGTAATTTGGAGGCCCGGGCTCGTGATTTAGCCCGGGCTCGTGATTTAGTATTGGGGGGAGGCCCGGGCTCGTGATTTAGTATTGCGGGAAGGCCCGGGCTCGTAATTTAGTATTGGGGGGAGGCCCGGGCTCGTGATTTAGTATTGGGGGGAGGCCCGGGCTCGTGGTTTAGTATTGGGGGGAGGAGGATGCCCCAGCCCCCACCCCCCATTTGGAAATAAATGAATTACTTGAATTAATTGAAATAATTGAATTAATTCAATTAATTCAATTAATTGATTTATTTCCAAAGGGGAGGTGGAATTAATTGAATTAATTGAATTAATTCAATTATTTCAATTAATTCAAGTAATTCATTTATTTCCAAATGGGGGGGATTCCCCAGCCCCCACCCCCCCCTTTGGAAATAAATGAATTAATTGAATTAATTGAATTAATTGAATTAATTGAATTAATTGAATTAATTGAATTAATTGAATTAATTCAACTAATTCAATTAATTCATTTATTTCCAAAGGGGAAGTGGAATTAATTGAATGAATTGAACTAATTCAATTATTTCAATTAATTCAATTAATTCAATTAATTCAATTAATTCATTTATTTCCAAATGGGGGGGATTCCCCAGCCCCCACCCCCCCCTTTGGAAATAAATGAATTATTTGAATTAATTGAATTAATTGAATTAATTGAATTAATTGAATTTCAATTAATTCAATTAATTCATTTATTTCCAAAGAGGAGGTGGAATTAATTGAATTAATTGAATTAATTCAATTATTTCAATTAATTCAATTAATTCAATTAATTGATTTATTTCCAAAGGGGGGGGAGGGGCGGGGGCTGGGGAATCCCCCCATTTGGAAATAATTGAATTAATTGAATTAATTGAATTAATTGAATTAATTGAATCAATTCAATTAATTCAATTAATTCAATTAATTCAATTAATTCCACCCCCCCCTTTGGAAATAAATGAATTAATTGAATTGAATTAATTCAATTAATTCAACTAATTCAATTAATTCAATTAATTCAATTAATTCATTTATTTCCAAAGGGGGGGGGTGGGGGCTGGGGAATCCCCCCCATTTGGAAATGAATGAACTAATTGAACGAAATTATTTAAACTATCGCGGCTCGATTTGGCCAAATTTTGACGGGCAGCCTGCGGGCAAAATTTGGCCAAATCGGGCTGCTCTTCGTATGCCATGAGAAATGCGCGGCTCGATTTGGCCAAATTTTGCCCGGAGGATTCCCGGCAAAATTTGGCCAAATCGAGCCGCGCATTTCTCAGCGCGTACGACGAGCAGCCCGATTTACCAAATTTTGCCCGCAGACTTCCCGGCAAAATTTGGCCAAACCGAGCCGCGATAGTTTAAATAATTTCGGGCCTCCAGAAAGGCGCGGCTCGATTTGGCCAGATTTTGCCGGGCAGTCTGCGGGCAAAATTTGGCCAAATCGGGCTGCTCGTCGAACGCGATGAGAAATGCGCGGCTCGATTTGGCCAAATTTTGCCGGGCAGCCTCCGGGCAAAATTTGGCCAAATCGAGCCGCGCCTTTCTGAAGGCCCGAAATTTTTGAACTATCGCGGCTCGATTTGGCCAAATTTTGCCGGGCAGCTTCCGGGCAAAATTTGGCCAAATCGGGCTGCCCTTCGTATGCGATGAGAAATGCGTGGCTCGATTTGGCCAAATTTTGCCCGGAGGCTGCCCGGCAAAATTTGGCCAAATCGAGCCGCGATAGTTTAAATAATTTCGGGCCTCCAGAAAGGCGCGGCTCGATTTGGCCAAATTTTGCCGGGCAGCCTCCGGGCAAAATTTGGCCAAATCGAGCTGGGGGGTGGGGTCTGGGGAATCCCCCCCATTTGGAAATAAATGAATTAATTGAATTAATTGAATTAATTGAATTAATTGCATTAATTCAATTAATTCAATTAATTCAATTAATTCAATTAATTAAATTAATTCAATTAATTCCACCCCCCCTTTGGAAATAAATGAATTGAATTAATTGAATTAATTGAATTAATTGAATTAATTGAATTAATTGAATTAATTCAATTAATTCAATTAATTCATTTATTTCCAAAGGGGGGGGAGGGGTGGGGGCTGGGGAATCCCCCCCATTTGGAAATAAATGAAATTGAATTAATTGAATTAATCGAAATAATTCAACTAATTCAATTAATTCAATTAATTCATTTATTTCCAAAGGGGAGGTGGAATTAATTGAATTAATTGAATTAATTCCAATTAATTCAATTAATTCAATTAATTCAATTAATTCAATTAATTCAATTAATTCTAATTCAATTAATTCAATTAATTCAATTAATTCAATTAATTCAATTAATTCAATTAATTCAATTAATTCAATTAATTCAATTAATTCAATTAATTCAATTAATTCAATTAATTCAATTAATTCATTTATTTCCAAAGGGGGGGGTTCAATTAATTCAATTAATTCAATTAATTCAACTAATTCAATTAATTCCACCCCCCCCTTTGGAAATAAATGAATTAATTGAATTAATTGATTAAATTCATTAAATTCCAGGGGGAAAGTGGAAATTAAGGAATTTAATGAATTAAATTCTGTCTGTGCAACCCTACAGGACCTAAAATAGGGTCTATTTGGAACATGGCTCTTGTGAATAAGTATACGTTTTGGGGCCTGTTTTCCTCTTGTAAATACGATTCCCAGCTTCCAAATAGACCCTATTTAAGCTGCACACTCCCCCCCCCCTCCCCCTCCCCGGCTTTTTCTGGCGGGTGGGTAGGATGGTCCATGACAGAGTGAGGTTGGAGGACAGGGCTTGCTGATGAAAAATGTAAACCCTTTATTTCTGAATGTTTTGGGATCCGAGCCGTAAATATAACACTATCAGAAAAATGCTCGATCCGGAGATGCTGAACCCACCCAAAACCCTAAACCCTAAACCCTAAACACTAACCTTCACAGCGGCCCCGCGAAGTCCCAACCCCACAGCAGCTTATAAGCTAAAGCTCCGGGGTCCGGATCAGGATGCAGCTGGGCGGGGGCTTTTCGCACCTTTGAGGACGTATTATTGGATTTAAGTTGGGATGTTCCCCCTTATACTAACAGTTCTTAGTAGAGACTATAGTAACCCCTACTCGTATTATAATCCCTAGAAGGACTGTTAGTATAAGGGGGAACATCCCAAGATTTAAGGTTCAGGGTATATAGAACTGCCCCCAGGTGCCTGTGTACCCACGCTCTTGGAGATGTTCTGAGACTACAAGTGTGCCCCTCCCTTCAGGGTTTAGGGTTTAGGGTTTAGGGTTTAGGGTTTAGGGTTTTGGGTTTTGGGTTTTGGGTTTTGGGCTTAGGGTTTAGGTTTGCCACGCACTCCAGGAGCAAGAACTGGGGCCGGTCAGAGAAAGTGAGAGACCAAGTCTTTGGTTTTTCGAGGGGCTTCAGAGCCTGTAAACCCAAGCACTCTACATAATCTACACCCCATCTAGAAACTTCATTATAAAAACAATTGCACAATAGAAGTCCCGCAAAGCCTGTGGAAACCGAGACCCAAGAGTAACCGAGGAATACACAGGGTATCTCTTGTTTGGCTTGAAGGGGCCCAAACCCTAAAAACAACGGGAAGAAGCACCTACTCAACTCCGGGTCCTCGATCACCCCAAACCCTAAACCCTAAACCCTAAACCCTAAACCCTAAACCCTAAACCCTAAACTCTGAACCCTTCGCCAGCCTGGTGCTCGACGCCCGCCGCCCTGCACACTGCGACAAAGTCGCGGAGCCATCGAACCTGCAGGCACCGAAACCGAAACCGTAAACACCCTCAACTCTAAAACCCTAAAACCTACATCCTAACCCTAAACCCTGAACCCTAAACCCTAAACCCTGAACCCTACACCGACCGGCAAGAGAACCAACTAGGGGCTCTTCTAAGTTGGGGGGTTTACGAAGTAAGGATACGGGCTACGGGCTGAGGGAGCTGTGGGCTCTTGCGGGTCACGACTTGAAAGTGCGGGGGCACACCAGGCAACGCTGGTCAATGTGGGTATTACCGTGGGTATGATGCAGGGTGTAAAGAAGAGGGGGACTATAGGAGTGGATAGGGGAACAGTCAAGTTTAGAGTGATGTTGTAGGGGAAGGTCTTTATGGAAGTACCGTACACATCACGGTCCATGCCACGAGATGTGTGGCTCAGGAATCCATCTTGCCAGGATTTCCGGTCTGCGATTGAGGAGCTCTTGAAGGTACCTGAAAAGTTGCTCAGCATCAGAACCGGGAGTGAGGAGCCAATGCGATCCTCTGCAATATGGTTGAAGTTCAAGGGAGAAGTGCTGCCACCATTCGATCACTCTTTCAAGACGATGCAGTAAGGTGCAGACATGCAGCCTGTCTTGGATCACAAAGGTCCCTCGGGTTGCATGTGGAGTCTGTATCATCGGGATGGTGGGCACATCGAGGGCCACTCCAATGTAGAGTTCGGCAGTCTTTACATCAATCCAGACAGTACAGGATACGACTGAGTGTCTTCGTCGGCAGACTGCCAACTGTGTTGCACGGAAGTGCTCCTCAAGTGTTTCATCTCCAAGTGACACATATGCATGTCTTGGTGTACGAGCCTCGGCCCAGGCTTTCAGGGGTTTAGGGTTGAGGGTCTAGGGTTTGTAGGGTCTAGGGGGTTTAGGGCTTAGGATTAGGGGTCTAGGGGTTTAGGGGTTTAGAGTTTAGGGTTTAGGGTTTGGGGTTTAGGGTTTAGGGTTTAGGGTTCGGGGTTTAGGGTTTAGGGGACCCTAAACACTGGGCGGAGCCTGACCGGCCCGGTCCTGTCGCAGCTCCAAGGCGCTCCACCTCGGTGTCAGCTTGGCTCCAAGAGCCCCCGAAACCCCACACAAAACCCAACAGCAGGGTTTAAGGTTGTGAGGGTTTAGGGTTTAGGGTTTAGGGTTTCGGGTTTAGGGTTTGGGGTTTAGGGTTTAGGGTTTAGGGTTTAGGGTTTAGGGTTTAGGGTTTAGGGTTTAGGGTTTAGGGTTTAGGGTTTAGGGTTTAGGGTTTAGGGTTTAGGGCTCAACATTGTAACACAGCCTAAAATGCCCCAAGCCCTGAGCCCTCAGCACTGACATCTCCTACACCCTAAGCCCGGAACCCTAGACCTTTCTCTTTCTCTCTCTCTCTCTCTCTCTCTCTCTCTCTCTCTCTCTCTGTCTCTCTCTCTCTCTCTCTCCACACATGTGTATGTATATATATATTTATATTTATATTTATGTATTTATTTATATTTATATATTGTGTATATTTGTGTATTTATATTTACTTATTCATTTATATTTATGTATATATATATATATATAATATGTATATATTCCTTCGTGGGCATTGTCCAAGGAATTTGAGGCATTATCTAGATTTGCAGCATCCAAAACTTCGTGGGCATTGTCCAAACGTTCGTGGGCATTGTCCTACTTTCGCGGGCACTACTCATTTCGATCAAAGTTCTTCGGGCCTTGCTCCTGTTGATCAAAGTTCGGTGGGCATCCGTAGGGCAAGCGGCTGTGGCTTTAGGGCTAGAGGGTGTAGACTTTCGGGCTTCGGGTGGCCTAATTCAGAGCCAATGCTGCTTTGCGAAACAGTGGCTGGATCGATTGCGCCCGGCCTGCTCGCTCCAGCTTCTGCCTAAACCTCTGACCAAACCCTAAACCCTAAAGACTAGACCCTAAGCCCTAAACCCTCAACCCTCAACCCTGACCCCTAGACTTCACAAACGGCCACAACTACATCTTTGGAATGCAGGTTTAGGGGTTTGGGCTTCGAGCCTGCGGAGTTCATGCCCTAAGCACTAAGTCCTGAATCTCAACGCATAAACAGAAACAATGGGCTAGGGCTTAGGGCTTAGGGTTTAGGAGGACCTGGAACCCAAAACCCTATAAACCCTCAGCCCAAAAACCAGAAATCCTCGACCCTGATCCGAGGCCAAGCCACATCTGAAAGCTAGGGCGCAGCCACCGCCATGTGAGGGACCTTGGGGTGGTTGCCCTAAACCCTCGCCTTAAACCCTAAACCCTAAACCCTAAACCCCAAACCCTAAACCCTACCCCCAAAAAAAGGGGTATGCCCCCCCAAACCCGCATGGTAGGGACCCTTCTTGCATGGTCTTCTTGGCTCCGGGGCTTGAAAAGGGGTTTCAGGGTTCAGGATGTAGGGTTTAGGGTTTAGGGGTTAGGGTTTAGGGTTTCGGGTTCAGGCTGTAAGTCTACGGTCTAAAAAACCGATTTTTGGGTTGAGGGTTTAGGGAGTTCGCATTTCAGGAGCTGGGTTTGGGGTTTAGGGGTTTAGGGGGTTTAGGGTTGAGGGTTTAGGGCTTTAGGGGTTTAGCATTCAGGGTTCAGGGTTCAGGGCTCAGGGTTTCGGGTTGAGGGCGTTTTGGTCCGGGGGTGAGGGGTGCGAGAAGATGCGTAACTTCTCCGCCAACCTTCAGTCTGCAGGAGTTTGAAGTGAATGGGTGAGATAAATTGCTCTGAGCCTTCATGTATACAAAGACGGACACGAAAGGTTCAAAGGTCCCAGAGAAAAGCGAACTCCCAAAACCATAATTAGGGTTGAGGGTTCGGGGCTTAAGGTTTAGGATTTAGCGGCCAGGGTTGAGTTAGCCGTTTACTCTCCCATATATCTTTTCGCTTCCTGAACCCTGTCAATCCCCAAACGCTCCCTAAGCCCAAAACCCTAAAGCCCCTAAACCATAGACAGGAGCATCAAGACCTCGGATACTTGACTTCCTAAGCCCTAAGCTCTACACCCTGAACTCCCTGAATCCTAGGCCCCAGCTACACCCTAAACCCCAAACCCCCTAAACCCCCTAAACCCCCAAAACCCCCCTAAACCCCCTAAACCCCCCAAAACCCCCCAAACCCCCCTAAACCCCCCTAAACCCTAACCCTGAACCCTAAACCCTAAACCCTAAACCCCCCTAAACCCAGAACTACGAGACCTGGGATCGAAGTTCCAAGGCGCGGACTGGCGCACAGGCCCTGGGGCAGCTCCGGGCCCACGGGAGCGAGGTTGGGGAAGATTAGGGTTTAGGGTTTAGGGGGTTTGGGGTTTAGGGTTTGGGGTTTAGGGTTTAGGGTTTAGGGTTTAGGGTTTAGGGTTTAGGGTTTAGGGTTTAGGGTTTAGGGTTTAGGGTTTAGGGTTTAGGGTTTAGGGGTTCAAGACCGGAGTTTAAGGCTTAGGGGTTTAGGCCAGGTTAGGAAAGGTTGTTCAGGGCTTGCCGGTGTTTAGGGCAGAGTCCACACCCTAAACCCTAAAACCCTAAACGCCGAACCAGGGTAAAGGAGAGGCTCACCTCCTCGCGTGAAGGGGGATAAGAGCCCCAACAGGTTGGAGGTTTCCGCCTCAGCGCCGGACTTGTGGACTTTGGGACCTATACCCTAAACCCCAAACCCTAAATCCCAAACCCTAAACCCCAAACCCTAAACCCTAAACCCTAATCCCTGAACCCCAAACCCTAAACCCGAAGCCTAAGCCCTTAAGCTCTTGAGGTTCTAGGGTTGCTTGGGTCAATTTGGAGGCCTAGAGTTTATGGCCTTAAGGGTTCCAGGTATTGGGGATTGGTGGTTTAGGGTTTTGGGTTTTGGGTTTTGGGTTTAGGGTTTAGGGTTGAGGGTTGGGGATTGAGGGTGTACGGTTTAGGGTTTAGGATCTTTGCGCCTGCACCTCCTGCAGGGATGCCATGGCTCCAATGGTGCCGAGCCTCTCAATCTGATGCTCTCTAAGGTGAGAAAAACAATTGGGTGTATTTAGGGTTTAGGGTTTAGGGCTTAGGGTTTAGGGTTAGGGTTTAGGGTTTAGGGTTTAGGCTAGTGTGGGGCCTGTGGTTAAGCCTATTTCGGGCCGAAAGGCTTTCGAATAAAAACGGTACTAGCCAGGAAGTATAGGACCCCTCAACCCTGCGAACCCTACCCCAAGCGCTCGCACGCCTCGCCCGCCTGCCGGTACAGGTGGCCAGTCTCTTCCTGCACAGCCAGGATCGGTTGGGGGTTTAGTGTAGGAGTCTGATTTCAAGCTATGGCCTTAACGCAAACTTCCTTCAGTCCTAAGACCCTAAGCCTTTACCTCAAACCCCAAACCTGAAGTAGCGCTTCGGGTTTAGGGTGTGCAGGAAAAGTGGCTCGCTAGTGCTATAACCGCTTTGCGCCGCTATGATGCCCCAACCTGACCCCCCCTGCCTCTTCCCAATAATTCTAGCAATCTCAGCGGGGCGGGCAGCAAAACATGGGGTAGCAGAGGCCTCCACCCGCCCCCCGTGGCCGATGGTCGTCGATGTGGGGTGATACCCTATACGTAGTTGCGCTGTTGTCGTGTGCGACGCAGTTAAGTCCAGGCCGCAAGGTCATGCCCGGGAGGCTTTACCCTCCATGGCCCGCAGATTCGTCCTCGGTCCAGGCTTCGCCCTGCGCGGAATGGGTGCCCACGCTTATTTATGGTCAGCGGCGCCCTCGCTGTTTCGGGCTCGAGGTCAAGGGCCCTAAGCTTGGGGTGCTTGGCTGAGCAACCCTGAGCCCTGAACCCTGAACAAGTAAACCCGAAACTACACCCAACAACCCCTCAACCCCTAAACCCAACAACCCCTCAACCCCTCAACCCTAAACCCCTTGAACCCCTCAGCCCCGGAAATCCCTCAACCCCCAAGGGCGAGACTCCCGGATGCAAGAACTCCCAAAGCAAGGCCGAGCCGTCCTTCATTCGAAACTCCCGTCCATCATCCCCTGGGCTCTCTTTTGAAAAAATGGGGTTTAAGGGTTTAAGGTTTAGGGTGTAGGGTTTAGGGTTTTGGGCGTTAGGGTTTAGGATTGTGGGTTTAGGATCTAGGGCTTGGTACGTGGGGTTTCGGATTGGAAGTTTAGGACATAGTTCCCAGGTCCGGGGTGTCACCTTTGACCATCTAAGGCGACATAGGGTCTTTCGGAGTTCTGAGATTTCCACCAGTCCTGAGCTGTCAAACCTATATGCCCTATACCTCTACTAGGTACCCCAAAAAAGGGAAGCAAAAAAGTGGCTGCCCCTTTTCTAGACCCAAGAGTAACGTGCCCTTTCTGGCTTACAGGGGCCGCATAAGGGAACCCAAACCCTAAAAAAAGGGGAATAAGGGCCTAATAGCCCTATACCCTAAACCCTTTCAACCCCAAACCCTTTCAACCCTCAACCCTACTACTCAGGGTCCTAGTTTTTTGTTGAGTGAGGCCTATGGTTCCGGACCCCTCAAACAGGGTTCAGGGCTTTCGGGAGTACATCGAGGCATCTCTGCCACCTTTGTCGGGTTTAGAGTTTAGGGTTTAGGGTTGAGGGTTTAGGGTTAGGGTTGAGGGTTTAGGGTTAGGGTTTAGGGTTCAGGGTTTAGGGTTTAGGGTTGAGGGTTGAGGGTTGAGGGTTGAGGGTTTGGGGTTTGGGGTTTGGGGTTTGGGGTTTGCGGTTTGGGGTTTGCGGTTTGGGGTTTGGGGTTTAGGGTTTAGGGTTTAATGTTAACCTCAGATGTATAAACCCCCCCTCAATTAAGGAATCTCAAGCCCGGAACTCAATTATAGACTCCCCCTCAAATAAGGAATCACGGCCCGGGGACCTTTTTTTTCTATGCGCAGCCCGACCCCCCCCCCCCCCCCCCTCAATAGGGGGTCGGGGCGAAAACAAAACAATTGAGACGCGGGGGGGGGGGGGGTTATTAATTCGAGGTCAACATTAGGGTGTAGGGTCTAGGGTTTAGGGTTGAGGGTTTCGGGTTGAGGATTTAGGGACGTCACTTGACGTCCAAGGCTCGGTCACGGAAGCAGAGGGTCAGCGCATCATTCTCCGCGTCCTGCCAACACCCGAAACCCGAATTTCTCCGCGTCCTCTCGCACCCCGGAAGACCCCCAAAAGCCTGGAGTCAGAGATTGGAAACCGGATCTTGACTATCGCTTGGATTCAGGGCTTGGGGCTTAATAAGGGTTAAGGGTTTAGGGTTTAAAGTTCAGGGTTTAGGGTTTAGGGTTTAGGGTCCATCCTCACTGCTCAATGCAAGCTGCTAGGCCCAGTCCCCAGACCAGCCCCGCAAAAACCCGAACCCCTTAAGCCTCCGAACGCGAAGCCGGCCTGAACCCTAAACCCTACAAGCGGGTAGGTTAACTCACATCTTCGCGTGTGAAGTCACATCTCCCCAAGGACACGCGGCTGCGAGCCTGAACCCTGAACCTCGCAGAACTGCCACCCCTAGAACGCAAGAGTTGCCCCAAACCGCACCTGCCGCAGAATGCAGCCGAACCTGTGGATTCGTTAGGGGTTTAGGGCTTCTAAAGTTTAGGGCTTAGGGTCTAGGGTTTAGGGGTTGAGGGTTTAGGGGTTAGCTCTTTAAGCTTTGGGGTTGGGCATTTCGGGCTTAAGGATGTTTAGGGTTCAGGGATGTTTTGGGGTTTGGGGCTTAGGGTTTGGGGACGTTTTGGGCTGAGGATTTCGGAGCTGGTTGACCGGCTGTGTAAGGTCAGAAGTTGATGTTTGGGCCGCTGTGCGTGGG
The DNA here is from genome assembly GCA_905221605.1 of Symbiodinium natans. Classification (NCBI taxonomy): domain Eukaryota; class Dinophyceae; order Suessiales; family Symbiodiniaceae; genus Symbiodinium; species Symbiodinium natans. The sequence goes on from CAJNDS010002646.1 coordinate 428,597, forward strand.
GACACCCTAAACCCCAATTCTCACCCCTCCCCATGTTCTGACCTTGAGGGTTTGGGGTTGGATCTAGAGGTTTGAGTGTGGGGTTGTTTGACGGGTCCGGCTATGGCTTCTTCTGGTGGGCTTCATCTCAAATCTTCCAAAGGGTGTTCTTGCGTGTTGCAGTCTTCTAGTAGCTCCACAGGTGTGTGTTCAGGTGCTGGCCCCTTTTGGGAGTTCGGTGATAACCCTCAACCCGAAACAAAACCAGGCGAGCAGCACCCACTCCCCAACCACGAAGTTGTCGGCGTGGAAAGACAGCCGGTCCTGACGTGAGCCGGCTGGGTCTAGGGTTTAGGGTTTAGGGTTTAAGGTTTAGGGTTTAGGGTTTAGGGTTTAGGGTTTAGGGTTTAGGGTTTAGGGTTTAGGGTTTAGGGTTTAGGGTTAGGTTTAGGGTTTAGGGTTTAGGGTTTAGGGTTTAGGGCTTAGGGTTTAGGGTTTAGGGTTTAGGGTTTAGGGTTTAGGGTGTAGGCTAAACCCTAGTTAAACCCTGAACCTCTTCTTTGTGGTGGCGCAGTGGCGGACATCTTCCGGCATTTTCACTAGTGCTTCTTCACTTGCAGAGCACCGCTCTTCAGGCGCAACACGAGCACCACCTCCAAATCACGTCTGCCGCCATCAATGTAGTCCTTGAGGGGCGCGTGGTCTCCATCCTCGGGCCTTCACAGGTAGAAGCTGTGCGAGTTGAGGACGCACCTAGAGCCTTTGTGTTGATTTTGTCACTGAGGAGGTCTTTGAAACTCTGCACTGTGGTGAGGGGTGGGGTTGAATCTTAGGGGGAGGGGACTAGTCGTGGGCTTCGCATTCATCGAAGCCGCCCGAGGTTCACGCCTTTGGGGCCTTAGGGTTAGGAGTTAGGGTTTAGGGTTTGGGGTTTACGGGTGAGGGTTGAGGGTTTAGGGTTCGACGTCGGCAACCCTCAAGGTGCGTATGGAAAGTCTGGGGCGTGGGAGGCAAGGAGCCTCTGCATCTCACTTCACGCGACCCGGGATGGATGTACCTTAAGTAGGGTAATCAATGCCACTTTTTAGGGTTTAGGGTTTCGGGTTTAGGGTTCATAAGTATAGCCCTAAAGCACCCATTAGCCCTCAAGTAGAGGTATAAGTGACGCAGGATGGGCCGAAGCATACTCGGGTGTCTTTCGGATGCCAAAGACCCATGCCCTAAGTTGCAGAATGTTCCCTAAGTCAGACTCGGATCCCTATTAGACCTGAAGGGTTTAGGGTTTCGGGTTTAGGGCTTAGGGTTTAGGGTTTAGGGATCAGGGTTAGGGTTTATAAGGATTTACACCTAAGCACTGTTCCCTTCCTACGGAGTCTTGGAGTCTCATGGAGCATGCCGCGCCGACGCTCGATTCGATCTTTTAGTCCTCACACATCTCGGCGACGCTCAGCTGCAGGACGTGCCCGATGCAGCGGAAGCAAACAAAACAAAAGCGCGAACCCCTAAACCCACAGAACACGAACCAACGTGGTAGGGGTTGAGGATTGGGATGTTCTCCCCTATACTAACAGTCCTTAATAGGGATTGTGGTACCCCCTACTACAATGCCTATCAAGGACTGTTAGTATAAGGCGGAACATCCCAACCCTAAACCCTAAACCCTAAACAATAAGGACTGTTAGTATAAGGGGGGGACCATCCCAAGTTGAGCATGTGGGTGTTGCGTACAAGGACGGCGAAGGGCTTGACTCCAGCTCTCGAGGCAGGTGGACTGAGCAGCTCCCAAAAAGGGTTTAGGGTTTAGGGTTCAAGAGCTTTTGACCCCTAAACCCTAAACCCAAAATGCCCGCAACGTTGGTCCCCAACTACCGACTACTCTGGGGTCACACCCAGCTACGACACTCGAACTGAAGTCTAGGGTGTGGGACTACATGCAGTCCTTATGTACCCTAAACCCTAAACCCTAAATCCTGAACCCTAAACCCTGAATCCTGAACCCTAAACCCCACACCCTAAACCCTAAACCCCAGTCCTGCTCCGAAGGCCCTTCATAATGGCGGGCGATGACATTCAAGCCTCTCCAGGAGGCTCCGAGGTAGTCAGGGGCTTATGGAGCTGAGGGCTCAAGGAGTTTAGGGTTTAGGGTTTAGGGTTTAGGGTTTAGGGTTTAGGGTTTAGGGTTTAGGGTTTAGGGTTTAGGGTTTAGGGTTTAGGGTTTAGGGTTTAGGGGGGCTTACAGTAGGGCTTTTGAGCTTTGGGGACAGCCGAGGTCTTGTCAAACTCGCGGGCCTCCGGCTCGATTCTACCAGCTATCCTACCACAAGATTGCATAGGCTTCGGGTCCAGGGTTCTTTGTGTGGGGTTCAGGGTAAGGTTTAGGGTTTAGGGTTTAGGGTTTAGGGTTTAGGGTTTAGGGTTTAGGGTTTAGGGTTTAGGGTTTAGGGTTTAGGGTTTAGGGTTTAGGGTTTAGGGTTTAGGGTTTAGGGTTTAGGGTTTAGGGTTTAGGGTTAGGTTTAGGGTTTAGGGTTTAGGGTTTAGGGTTTAGGGTTTAGGGTTTAGGGTTTAGGGTTTAGGGTTTAGGGTTTAGGGTTTAGGGTTTAGGGTTTAATGTTGACTTCGCATTAATAAACCCCCACCCCTTGATTGATCAATCTCTCCGGCCAGGGCCTCCTCAATTATATTCGCCTAAATCCTGGTAGGTCTAGCTGTCCCGGTGCCACCACAGTGGGCTAAGTGAGCCTCTACTGCGAGCCTCTGGGGGATCACTTTTAGCAAAATATTGCGGGCTGGATTTTATAATTGTGGGGGGCTAGATTATTGTGTTCCGGCAGCTGGATTTTATAATTGTAGCGGGAATTCCTAATGTGAAGTCAACATTAGGGTTTAGGGTTTAGGGTCTAGGCTTCAGGCTTCAGGGTTTAGGGAGTTGAGGGGAGTGCCGAGACGTGGGGATGGGGGGGCGTCTCTTTCATCCCGCGCAGTCATGTGCAGGTTTCCCAAAATAGGGGTACCCTTTTTGGGTTGAGGGACCAGGGTTTAGGGTTTAGGGTTTAGGGTTAGGGTTTAGGGTTTAAGGACTAGCATCCTTCTTTTTGGAACCCCCAAAAAAGGGTACCCCCCATTTTGGGAAACCCTCATGTTCGAATGTGCATCCCTTCCGTGAGACCCAGAAGCAGCAGCGTGCCCCGCATCAATTCGGACAGATCCTAGGTTGGACCCTAGAAACCCTCTTTAAAAAATGCGTTCCTAAGGGATGACCCTCTGCAACCCAGTAAGGGTACATGAACGTATTCGTCTGAAACGCAGCACGGGAACCAGAAAAGCGTCTAAACCTGCCTAGTATTATCATCCTGACAAAAACTCAAAGAAAAGAATGCTTTAAAGTTTAGGGTTTTGGGTTTGGGTTTAGGGTTTCGGGTTTCGGGCTTAGAGTTTAGGGTTTAGTATAGGGTTTAGGGTTTAGGGTTTAGGGTTTAGGGTTTAGGGTTTAGGGTTTAGGGTTTAGGGTTTAGGGTTTAGGGTTTAGGGTTTAGGGTTTAGGGTTTAGGGTTTAGGGATACCAACGACCCAGGATCTTTGCAGAAGATGAAGGAGCGAACCGTCTCCACGGCAGGCCGCGGGAGGTGCAGCGGAGGTAGCCGAAGAAGTCGGATCAAGTTCTGTGAGACCGCCTCCTCGGCCTAGGTTGGCTTTGAGCCAAACGAAAAAGGAGATCCCTACACAAGATTACCCTAAACCCTAAACCCTAAACCCCAATATCTTGAATATCCTGGTTCGTCAAACACTGAACCCCTAAAAACCTTTACCGAGCTGCCGCGTTCAAGTAAAAAGCGCGCCTGGCATCGCCCAATTGCTGTCGAATCAGCGTAAAGTCTCTGCCGGCATTGAGCCAGTGGCTTTCCACAGCTCGAAGAGCTGTGGACAGGCTTTCCTTACTTCATCGTAGGGTATAGGGTTTGAGGGCTTTTTGGGGTTTGTGGAATCTCCTGTCCAGAAAAACGAATTCACACTCAATTACGCAAACGCCTTGCACAACCAAGACGTCTCACGTTGCAGGTTCTAGCTTTGGCCCGCACATCAAGCACGCCACAACTGAAAATCCTACACCCCAAGGCCTGCAAAACTCCCCGAGATACCGTGTGCAGCCCTCCAACTCAACAAACTTATATAGCCTCAAACACCATAATTAAACCTTAAACCCTAGAGCTAAAAGCCCTAGGTCCTAAACCCTATAAGTCCTATAAGCACCATATAAGCCCTACAAGCCCCCCAAACCCTGCAAACCCTTAAACCGCATAAACCCTATAAACCCAACAAAACCCTAAAAGCCCTAGAAGCCTGCAAAACCTACGCCCAAACCCTGAAAAACCCTGAAAACCTGTAGCCCTAAAACCCTAAAAGCCCAAAAAAACTGCAAAACCCTTAAAATCCCTATTAAGGACTGTTCGTATAAGGGGGAACATCCCAACTTAAAAGCCCCATGTCGCTAAACCCTAAACCTTAAACCCTAAACCCTAAACCCTAAACACTAAACCCTAAACCCTAAACCCTAAGCCCTAATAAATCCCCTAAACCGTCCCGCTCTTCGCCCCAGGCGCTGGAGAGCTGAAGCAAAGCATGGTGACCACGATGCCTGCCCGCCTGCACCGCGCGAGGGTCTGTAGGGTTTAGGGTTTAGGGTTTAGGGTTTAGGGTTTAGGGTTTAGGGTTTAGGGTTTAGGGTTTAGGGTTTAGGGTTTAGGGTTTAGGGTTTAGGGTTAGGTTTAGGGTTTAGGGTTTAGGGTTTAGGGTTTAGGGTTTAGGGTTTAGGGTTTAGGGTTTAGGGTTTAGGGTTTAGGGTTTAGGGTTTAGGGTTTAGGGCAGGGCTTAGGGTTGAGGATTGAGGAAACCCCGGCTATGAGGGTCTTTGGAAGCCAGCCAAGCCCGCCTGCTCCGCAAGGAAGGCTAGACCCAGGAATAACCTAGGAATAGCCCTAAACCCAAAACCCAAAACCCAAAACCCTAAACCCTAAACCCTAAACCCTAAACCCTAAACCCAATAAAAGGAAACAAGGGCCTGCTCCGCAAGGAAGCTTCCAGGAAGGCCGCCGACTCCAGGGGTGCCAGCGCGCCCGCGCAAAGCAGCGCAGCCTCCGCGTGGCCTGGCGGTTTTGGTTCAATCTTAGAATTAAGGGTTTAGGGTTTAGGGTTGCGGGTTTAGGGTTTAGGGTTGCGGGTTTAGGGTTTAGGGTTTGGGGTTTGGGGTTTTAGGTTTAGGGTTAGGGTTCGTTTGGTTCGGGTTCAGGGTTTGGGGTTTAGGGCTTAGCAGAATCCAAGGTGAAAGAGCCCTAAACCCTAAACCCTAAACCCTAAACCCTAAACCCCAAACCCTAAACCCCTAAACCCTAAACCCCAAACCCTAACCCCCAAACCCTAAACCCTAAACTCTAAACCCTAAACCCTAAACCCTCAGGGCCTCTCTTGACAGCGGAGAGCAGCATGGCTTCCAGGGTGGCTTGCGCCCGGCGACCGCCGGAGCGGAAGGCTGCGACCGCGCGGCGGGCCAAACGACACTTCTCAGGGTCTCCTCTTATGGGGTTCTTGGTTTCGGGGCTAGGGTTTAGGGTTTGGGGTTTAGGGTTTAGGGGTTCAGGGTTTAGGGTTTAGGGTTTAGGGTTTAGGGTTTAGGGTTTGGCCAAACGACACTTCTCTGGGTCTCTCTTATAGGGTTCTTAAGCACCTTAATATGGGCCCTTAACATGTTATAGGGTTCTTAGGGTTTAGGATTTAGGGTTTTGGGTTTAGGGTTTAGGGTGTAGAGGGGTTTCAAGGGGGTATGTAACCCATGCTTCCCGAATACTCTCCACTGCTCCCCGAGGCTCCCACAGCTTCCCTACGGTTCCCTAGGCACCTACCCTCCATAACCCCCCCCCCCCCTCCTAAACCCTAAACCCTAAACCCGAAACCCTAAGCCCTAAACCTAAAGGACCCTATATATAATCCTCTGTTCACCAGAGGCTTTAGGGTTTAGGGTTTAGGGTTTAGGGTTCAGGGTTTAGGGTTTAGAGGTTTGGGGCTTAGGGTTTAGAGGTTTAGAGGTTTAGAGGTTTAGAGGTTTAGAGGTTTAGGGCTTGAGGGCTTTAGAGGTTTAGAGGTTTAGAGGTTTAGAGGTTTAGAGGCTTAGAGGTTTAGAGGTTTAGAGGTTTAGAGGCTTAGAGGTTTAGAGGTTTAGAGGTTTAGAGGTTTAGAGGCTTAGAGGTTTAGAGGTTTAGAGGTTTAGAGGTTTAGAGGCTTAGAGGTTTAGAGGTTTAGAGGTTTAGAGGTTTAGAGGTTTGGGGTTATAGTCCATTCGATCATGTTGGAATCCCTTAAATACGTAGCCGGATGATCAATTAGTCAGCGAAGTGAGTGAAACAAATGAGCGAGCGAATGTTGCATCCAGAAAGGAAACATGATGCTCCATTGGAATCGAATTAACGAAACAAATGCACGCTCCTTAACACCTAGAACTCATAATCTAATAAGCAGAGCTTCCAGATGTATTCTTATTGTTCATTCCGGAAATTCCGCGGATGTCATTCATAAAGCTATATGTCCTAGAAACTGACTCATTAGGAATACTGTTTGCCCTGTCAAACATAATAGTATTCATGCGGCATATGAGTTTTCTACATTTACTATGATTGACATTAACCCTAAACCCCAAACCCTAAACCCTACACCCGAATTAAACCGTAAACCGCAAACCCTAAACCCGAAACCCTGTAAGCCCTAAACCCTCAAAAGGCAGAGCTCCTCTGCAGGCGTTGCAGCGCCAGGAGGCGTCGGGAGGCGGGTATCCCGGAAGGGCCCCTGCGGCGTGACATCCCGGGCCTGAGCCCCTTAAGGGTTTAGGGTTTAGGGTTTAGGGCTTAGGGCTTAGGGCTTAGGGCTTAGGGCTTAGGGCTTAGGGCTTAGGGCTTAGGGCTTAGGGCTTAGGGTTTAGGATTAGGGTTGAGTGCTTAGGGCTTAAACCGCTTGGGCGCTAAGAGGATTACCTGGTCCAGAGCTCTAGGAATCAACAATCCCTGCATTGTAGCCAGAAACGATAGGTTTTTGTGTCTAAGGTTCGATGTACCTGCAACCCCAAATCTACAACTTAGCAGGTCCTACCACCCCCCCCCTTCCCCCAAAACTACAATACACCTAAACCCCGCAACTCCATTATCAGTGAAGATGGGAACCCTTTCCCCCCCAAAAAAAAAAAATCTCCCTAAACCCTGAACCCCAAACCCCAAACCCCAAACCCCAAACCCCAAACCCCAAACCCCAAACCCAAAACCCCAAACCCCAAACCCCAAACCCCAAACCCCAAACCCTAAACCCTAAACCCTAAACCCCAACTCCTCCTTCAGCGCCCAGGCACAGGTGGCCTTCACAAGCTGCGGCAGCTGTTGGAGGTCCGTGCTGCGGAGCTCCAGCTGCCTTGGCTTTTGCAGCATAGGGTTTAGGGTTTAGGGTTTAGGGTTTAGGGTTTAGGGTTTAGGGTTTAGGGTTTAGGGTTTAGGGTTTAGGGTTTAGGGTTTAGGGTTTAGGGTTTAGGGTTTAGGGTTTGTGGTTTAGGGTTTAGGGTTTAGGGTTTAGGGTTTAGGGTTCAAGGCTTAGGATTCAGTTTGCATTGAGGAAGCCGGGAATGGAGATCATCAAAGCCACTCCAGAAAGCGGATGTTGTTCTGCAGCGGGTTGGAGGTCAGCAGCAAACTGGCCGAAAGCCCAGTCCTGGGACTATGACTACCTACAGATTTAGCAGGTCACTACAGCTTCATTCGTAGGTATATCGGCATAATCCCATAAACAAAGTAAGTAAAGAGGACCCCAGGGTCGTCCCAAACCAACGCGTCCGCCGCGACTTCGCACCATGATGGAGCAAGATATCGGCGCCTACCTCCACCCGGCACAGATCCGGATGTATCAGGGCGATGACCTGGGGGTTTCAATATGGGTGCCTTCTTGGGGCCCTAAACCCTAAACCCTATACCCTAAACCCTAAACCCTAAACCCCAAACCCAAACCCTAAACCCTAAACCCCCACCTGGCGCGGAAAGGTGGACAACTCGGGGCCGGAGGCCCTGAAGTACGCCTTCAGCTGCTTGGAGTTGGCAAACTTCAGCTGGCCCACTCGGATGTCAAGAAGGCTCCCTAGCTGGCGCTTGCCCGCCTCCTCCACCTCGAAAGCACCGCAGGGCTCGGTGGCCGGCCGGAGCCAAGCCAACACAAAGCGCTGCGCAAACCTTGCTGGTAAGTGGGTTTAGGGTTTATGGTTTAGGGTTTAGGGTTTAGGCGGTTTAGGGTTTAGGGTTTCGGGTTTAGGGTCTTAGTAACGCCCTAATTCCCCGAAAGAAAAGGTCCTACCGACCTCAGCAAAGGAAGGAAAGAGGCACCCGACAAGTCGTGCCCTAAGGGAACCACGGGGCCAAAGAATCCTCCCGTTAAAAACCCACAAAAAGCACCCAAAATCTGTGACAAAAAGCCTTAGAAAAACGGCTTAACAAACAAGCCGAAAGCCCTGCACTTGATATGTTCCCCCTTATACTAGCAGTCCTTCATAGGGAGTCTAGCACCCCCTACTCTAATCCCTATTGAGGACTGTTAGTACAAGGGGGAAAATCCCAGCCCTAAACCCGCCAAGCCTCCCCAAAAACCCTAAACCCTGAACCCCAAACCCTAATCCCGAAACCCTGTAAGTACAGTTATAACTGGTTAATAAGTACCCCTAAACCTCCAAGCAGAGCCCAGCAAGAAACATCAGCAGCGAGATCGCCACGCTCCGGACGTCCTGTGCACCAGCTTGCGGGGCCCCCGCGACCCCGGCATCGTTGTAGCCGCCACTGCATGGCTGCATGGCAGACAAGCCCAGACCCAGAAACCCGAGACGCTACGGTTTAGGGTTTAGGGTTTAGGGTTTAGGGTTTAGGGTTTAGGGTTTAGGGTTTAGGGTTTAGGGTTTAGGGTTTAGGGTTTAGGGTTTAGGGTTTAGGGTTTAGGGTTTAGGGTTTAGGGTTTAGGGTTTAGGGTTTAGGGTTTAGGGTTTAGGGTTTAGGGTTGTACGGCTTAGGGTTTAGGGGATCAGGTAAAGCCTTAACCCTTAAACATCTTAGGTGTAAGCTGTCTGACTGAGAGTCCGTCACAAGACCACTAACCCTAAACCCTAAACCGTAAACCCTAAACCCTAAACCTTAAACCCTAAACCCTAAACCCTAAACCCCTTCCAACCATAGTTTAACCCACAAACCCGAAGTTCAGTTACAAAAGTGCTTAGGGCAGTTCAGGCTCTGGAGCTTAAGGCTTAGGGTGTAGGGTTTGGGGTTTAGGGCTTAGGGCTTAGGGATATCAGCAAGAGCCGTTTGAGCTGCTTCACGCAAGAAACCTCTCCAAACCCTAAACCCTAAACCCTAAACCCTAAACGTCTAAAAAAACCCTCCTGCCGACATAAGATGTCGTCATGCTGCGCAAGCTCCTTGGAGGCACAGCCTGGACCCATTGTCATAGAAGAACTGTTTAGGGTTTACAGCAGGGTTCAAGGTTTAGGGTTTAGGGTTTAGGGTTTAAGGTTTAGGGCTTAGGGCTTAGGGCTTAGGGTTTCGGATCCCTAAACCCTAAACCCTAAATCCTAAACATGAAACGCTGGACCCTGAGACCCCGATTGAAAGCCAGCCGCTGAGACCCAGGTGTCCAAAATTCTGCCCAAAAGTATGCAATCTATGAACCCTAAACCCTAAACCCCAAATAAACCCTAAACCCGAAACCCCAAACCCTAAACCCTAAACCCTTGTATTCTATTCTTCGCACGTGGCCCTCAGGCTCCCTCTCCCTAGAACCCTGAACCCTGAACCCTAAACCCTAAACCCTAAACCCTAAACCCTGAACCCCTCTCCAGAGCCCTCGAAGCCTTCCAGACCAGGATGGTGGCAACTCATGCTGCGCATCGCCGAGGCAATGAGCTTCAGCCTACATGTGCGCGTACTACACGCGCGCTTGCGCGGGTTTAGGGTTTAGGGTATAGGGTTTAGGGTTTAGGGTCTAGGGTCTTAGGGTTTAGGGTTGAGGGTTGAGGCTTTGGGGTTTGGGGTTGGAGAAGTCAGGGTCTGTTGCTGCAGGGTTTGGGGTTAGGGCTAGGGTCTTGGGATTTGTTTGCTAGCGTTGTGCGGGCTGACTGCTAGCGCGCGCTAGCGCGTGATAGGGATTTGGGACTAAGTCTAAGTTTGGGGTTAGGGTTTAGAGTTTAGACTACCAAGCCCCCAAGCTAAACTGCTCCAAATCCCCAAGCGCTGCAAAGGCCCTAGACATCAAACCCGGTCACAGAAAGCCGAAACCCCTCAATAACTCCCAGCCACCCACCCCGGTAGAGTCGTTCAGGGTTTATGTTTAGGGTTTAGGGTAGAGTGTCTAGGACTTGGGTTAGGGTTTGGGGTTATACTGCAGGGTTTAGGGACACCGTTTGCGGGTTAGGATTTAGGGATTAGGGTTTAGGGCTTAGGGAGTTTTAGGATTCAGCGCCAGAGTCGTGCGTGAATGTTTGGCTTCGGGTTTTCCCGACATCGGCAACTCTTGCAATGTTCGGTTGGGAAAGATGCTCGGGAAAGAGAACCATGCCCGACAAGACCGGTGTTCAAGGGATCAAGGAGGGACCCTTATAAGGGACCTTAGGGGTTCTCTAGGCGTTATTGAAGGGCTACTTAAGTATATAGGGACTATATACTGTGGTTGTGGCAAGCGAAACCTTCTGTGTTGATGTTGAGGATAAACCCCCCCTAAGCCCTGAACCCTAGACTCTAATTCAAAGCCGAAACTATATACACCTCCTAGACCCCAAACCCAAAACCCCAAACCCTAAATGAAATTCAACGCCACTCCGAAACCCTAGACCCTTTACCCTACAAAACCCTGAACCCTGAACCCTGAACCATAAACCCTAAACCCTAAACCCTAAACCCTAAACCCTAAACCCCAACCCGTGCCGAGGCCGCGACACCTCCGGGAAGAGCCGCAAGTCGAGGTGGACGCCTTAGTCCGCCCATGACAAGGGGGGGTTAGGGTTAAGGATTTAGGGTTTAGGGTTTAGGGTTTAGGGTTTAGGGTTTAGGGTTTAGGGTTTAGGGTTCTGGTTTTAGGTTTAAGGGTTTGGGTTTAGGGTGTAGGGTTCAGGGTCCAGGGTTCAGGGTTCAGGGCTTAGGGTTTAGGGTTTAGGGTTCGGGATTTAAGGTTTAGAGTTCAGGTTTTAGGGGCTTAGAAGTTGGGGGTAATGGCTTTCGGTTAAAACGTTTAAGGGTTTAAGGGCTTAAGGCTTGTCAGGGTTTAAAGGTTTAGGGGATTAAGGGCTTAAGGTTTCTGTTCGACTCTGACAGAATCTCCAACGACTGCCCCCAAGGGCAACGACACCCTTGCCTGTCGGATCAAAGGGTCAACAATCCCCGACGCCCTACGTGACTCACTGGTTCTTGGGAATGAGAGACTGAGGCACCTAAATCCATCAATCTCTACGAAGAACCAGTAGGACAAACCTTAAAGATCCCTGATTCCTGAACCCTAAACCCTAAACCCACTGCTTTCCCAATTGGGATTCTCCCACGGAGCATCATAATTGGCGCGAGTTGGGATGGAGTTGATCTCCCAGCGGTGGTCTCCAGCTTCCCAAAAGGCTTCTGTGGTGCGAAATACAGCACCTGGCTGTTTGGAGTATTCACCACTTTTCCTTCGTAGGCAACGAAGTAGCCCCCTTGCTCTTCACAAATGAACATCACATCATCATTGCCACCATGGGTGATCTCTGGGGGGTGACTTGCATGAGGAGATCAGCCTGGGAATGGAACCAACCCTGGCAAGCTCGTAGCACCACACACGGCCAGCTCCTTGCTGAAACCGACTCTTCGTGCCGATGTAGATCTTTGGTGGGCACTGTTCTGTGCTGGAAGGCATCATTGGTGCATCCGCCACAGCTAGTGTCATGGCGGCAGGCTGGCACCACTAGGCTAACAACAGTGATTGGTGTTGCTTGGCAATGTCTTTCTTGCTAGCTAAACCTGATGGTGTGGTAGCTTTCAGGGCAGGGCCCTCCATCAAGAAGCTCATTTGGCAGGTTTCGGGTTTAGGGTTAGGGTTCAGGGTTTAGGGTTTAGGGTTTAGGGTTTAGGGTTTGGGGTTTAGGGTTTAGGGTTTAGGGTTTAGGGTTCAGGGTTTAGGGTTTAGGGTTTAGAGTTTAGGGTTTAGGGTTTAGGGTTTAGGGTTTAGGGTTTAGGGGATAGGGTTTAGGGCTTAGGGTTGAGTCCACTTCCTGCAGCAAAACCAAATGATGGTCGTAGCAGACGAACTTCGTCAGCGCATTGTCGCCGGTTGTTGCTCGATCCAGTGCGCCAGCAATCCAGACCAAAAGCATCAAGTGCTGCGAGCTGTATCCCTAAACTCTAAACCCTAAACCCTAAACGTCAAGTGCTGCGAGCTGTATCCCTAAACCCTAAACCCTAAACCCTAAACCCTAAACCCTAAACCCTAAACGTTCCCGCGCTTCTAAAAGCCCCGGATGCCAACCCAGACAATATGGCCCCTATACTCCCTTGAAGGATCTTCAAAAAGGGTCCCCAAACCCTGAAGCGACAACTTTAGGGGGTCCGAGGTGGAGTCCCCCTAAACACGAAACCCTGCGCCTCAGGCGCAACTTAGAGTCTTGGAGTGGCTAAGTCTGGGAGTTTAGGGTCTAGGGTTAGGGTTTAGGCTGTGGGGTTTAGGGTTTAGGTTTAGGGTTTAGGGTTTAGGGTTTAGGGTTTAGGGTTTAGGGTTTAGGGTTTAGGGTTTAGGGTTTAGGGTTTAGGGTTTAGTTTTAGGGTTTAGGGTTTAGGGTTTAGGGTTTAGGGTTTAGGGTTTAGGGTTTAGGGTTTAGGGTTTAGGGTTTAGGGGTTAGGGGTTAGGGGTTAGGGGTTTGGGGTTTAGGGCTTGGGGTTTAGGGTTTAGGGTTTAGGGTTTAGGGTTTAGGGTTCAGGGTTCAGGGTTTAGGGTTTAGGGTTTAGGGTTTAGGGTTTAGGGTTTAGGGTTTTGGGCGAAGTGTTCAGGGTCCTGGCTGCGGCCCGCGCGCAGCTCGCCTTTCGAGAAGCTGTGGTAGGCGCAGCCCATGTCCATGACGGGCCGGAGCCTGGAAGGGGCGAAGAGTTTAGGGTTTAGGGTTTAGGGTTTAGGGTTTAAGGGTTTAGGGTTTCGGGTTTCGGGTTTCGGGTTTCTTAAGGGGCTTCTAAGTGGGTGATAAGTACAGTTATACTTGGTTAATAAGTACCATGAACCTCCAAGTATCAGGTGTCACCAGATCTCCTGAAGTCGCAGAAGACGGGGTCGAGCTAGAGTGCAGTCATTAGAGGTATATGTTGCAGAACAGAACCAGAGCCCCTAAACCCTAAACACTCAACCCTAAACACTAACCCCCTTAACAAACCCATGCTCCCCCAAAGGAATCCTAATTTACATCAATCTCCATGTGAACAAGGGAGCATCTGAACCCACGTGAAGCTACCGGATAAGACGCCCAGAAAAAGGAGCACCCAAAACCACCTGACGGTGGGAGGGCTCCCGAACTTAACCCTGAACGATCCGCAAGCAGCCGTGAAGAACTAAGCTTTTAGGACACCTTCTTCAGACCCTAAACCCGAAACCCTAAACCCTAAACCCTGAACCCTAAACCCTAAACCCCACTCCCCCCCAAAAGGGGGCGAAGGCTCGAAGGCTTCGCTGTTGAGGGCCTTCCGAACCCTGCGTCCGCCAGCTCCGAGGTCGCTGCCGCCACCGCCTGCCTGTGCGATGTAGGGCGTGGGGTTAGGGTTTAGGGTTCAGGGTTCAGGGTGTAGGGTTTAGGGTTCAGGGTTTAGGGTTTGGGGTTTGGGGTTTAGGGCTTAGGGCTTGGGGTTTAGGGTTTAGGGCTTAGGGGGTTTAGGGGTTTAGAGGGGGTTTCGGGGGTTTCGGGGTTTCGGGGGTTGAGGGGGTTGAGGGGCTTGAGGGGGTTGAGGGGGTTTAGGGGTTTAGGGGTTTAGGGTTGCCTTTTTTCTGTACCCTTTATTACCTTAGTAATTGGGGATATTCTACCCTGTTTTGGGGGGTACAAGGTTACTGTCGGCAGCGCTTAGAGATTTAGAGGTTAGGCTTTCAAACACTTGAGAGCCCTTGTGCACCCTGGTGATTACAAGAAGCCCACATCAAACTACAGTAAAACCACTGTATAAGAAACCACTGTTTAAGAAACTGAGCCCCTAGACCCGGGAATATTGGTCGATTTGCAGTTGCCTTCTAGCTAAGAAACTTAGGGTACCCTAGTGTTTTGGGGTCATTTTCTTAAACAATCCTGCCCGCAACACCCCCCTAGCGGTTTCTGGGTTCTTAAGGGCTTATAGGACCCTACGCCCTGAACCAAACCCTAAACCCTAAACCCTAAACCCTAGACCCTAAACCCTAAACCCTAAACCCTAAAGCCTAAACCCTAAAGCCTAAACCCTAAACCCTAACCAAGCTCTCAACGCTTCTGAGATGCAGAGGAGTGTGGGAAGGAAAAGAAAGACACGCGCAACGGCCCCCCAACTTCCAAATCTAAACTTCGAGGCACACCCCAGCCACTATACGCCTGCTCAGGAGGTTTGGGGTTTCGAGGCTTAGAAAGGGTCCTTTGGGTGTACGGTCTGGGTAGGGTTTCGGGCCACTAACCAAACTCCCTAAGCCCCTAAACCCCCTTAAGCTCAACCGCCTAAACCCTCCGGACGCCCCAAGCCCCCGAGCCCGAGGCCTGAGGGTTTTCCCCAGAGTGCCCAGGTGCCAAATTTGTTCAATTCCGAAACCCCGTGAGCTGTAAATCTAGGAACTCTTGTATTTGTAAGCCTTGTTGAACCGTTCCCACTGCCATTGTGTTGTGTGTGGAGAGGGTGTCCGAAGTGCTTCGAGCCATCGCGACTTTCAGGCAACATGTTTAGGGTTTAGGGTTTAGGGTTTAGGGTTTAGGGTTTAGGGTTTAGGGTTTAGGGTTTAGGGTTTAGGGTTTAGGGTTTAGGGTTTAGGGTTTAGGGTTTAGGGTTTAGGGCTTCAGTCATTGTCGGTCTGAGGCTTTATTTGACTAAAGGATGCTCCACCAAGGCCCTTTAACAACCCTCGAACCCAACAACACGTACGAACCCTAACCTATACTCCCCTTAGAACCTTAATACAAATATGTTTCTTAATATCCTCTTGGGTTCTATATAACCTAAACCTATACTTTCCTTAGAACCTTAAGACAAATATCATTTTTAAATATCCTCTTGGGTTTCATATAAACACAAAATCCCAAGGGAGATAAAGAAACCCTAGAGGCCCTACACACCCAAGCCTCAAGTCACTCACGAAGACTGGCCTGGGTCCATATTGGAGCCCTGGCGGGAGGTTGACTGCAGAGACCTGGCGATTCGAGCGTCAGATTGTAAAGTCATTAAGGAAGGGGCTTCAAGGGGTATGTAACCCAAGGTTCCCGGGGTGTCCCAGAAGATGTCCCCGCCCAGTAATGTGGTGTCCTGGGAAAGGCGCTGGAGCCACGACTCCTGTCGGAGCTTTGCCAGGCCTCTGTCAGCCTAACCCTAAACCCTAAACCCTAAACCCTGAAACCCTAAACCCTAAACCCTAAACCCTAGGACTAAACCCTAGGAAGTACTCTGCGAGCTTCCGCTGCCCTTGTCGGCCTCCTTTGGTCTTATGTCGACCGTTCAGCTGCCTGCGCCGTTTTTTCGGGTCGTCGACTATCACATCGCTCTCACGCAGAGACCTGGTGGTCATCAGGCTAAACCCTAAACCCTAAACCCTGAACCCTATACCCTAAACCCTAAACCCTAAACCCCTAAACCCTAGACCCTAAACCCTAACCCTAAACCCTAAACCCTAAGGGCCCACGACTCCCAAAGTCCTGCAAGCACAAACTGTTCGACTCCAGCTCCCGCCTGGGCCGCCAGGCGTGCACAAAGTCTTTCGTTGTGACAACACCAGCTACGCTTCCCAAACGTTTAGGGTTTAGGGTTTAGGGTTTAGGGTTTAGGGTTTAGGGTTTAGGGTTTAGGGTTTAGGGTTTAGGGTTTAGGGTTTAGGGTTTAGGGTTTAGCGTTTAGGGTTTAGGGTTTAGGGTTTAGGGTTTAGGGTTTAGGGTCTAGGGTTTAGGGGTTAGGGTTTAGGGTTATGTTGTGGGGCCCCTGAAGCCGGAAATGTCCACCATGTTGGACATCCGACAGCCCCAGAAAGATACATCCACACCCATGATTCTGCGAGTATTGCAAACACACATCCATAACCAGACTATCCTCAGGGCTTAGGGTTTAGGGCTTAGGGTTTAGGATTTAGGGTTTAGGGTTTAGGGTCTAGGGTTTAGGGTCTTAGGGTTCAGAGTTTGGGGATTAGAAATGAGGGGGTCGAAAGAGGGCAGGTTGCCGCAGTTTGCCCTCTGCTTTTTTGCTTTTTGAAGCAGCGAAGCCCTCAAGCCCCAACCCCAAGACTCTAAAGCAGCCCAAGACACCTAACCCTCAATGAAGCCAACATCAAGCCCTCAAAGAGGCCTCAGAAAAGACAACTCCTTTTGGTTTGGGGTTTAGGGTTTAGGAGAAAGCTGTGTTTGTATTCTACAACCCCCCAAAAAACTCCAACAATACCCCTTAAACCCTAAATCCGAAACTCTTAACCTGAACCCTAAACCCTAAACCCGAAACCCTAAACCCTAAACCCTAAACCCTAAACCCGAAACCCTAAACCCTTAACCCTTAAGCCAACCATAATCGGGATCCTGGGGTGATTTAGGGAGGCAAGCACAAACCAAAAACCCCAAACCCTCAACCCTAAACCCCGAGAACCCTAAACCCCAAACCCGAAGACCCTAAGACCCCAACCCCCTGAAACCCTGAACCCTAAAACCCTAACATAGGGGTCGGAATAATTACTAATAGTCTTCCCTTCTGGCCCCTTGAGAACTTTACTGTACTAACCCCCCCCCCCCGAAACCCCATTCCTATTTGTTAAGGCCCCAAGATTAAACCCTAAACCCTAAACCCTAAAACGCTATTCCAATTATTACGGCCCCACGATTAAACTGATCTTCGGCTCTCCGCCTTGCTGGGCTGCTTGCCCCAGAGCCGCTTGCCCATCGCCGGCACGCGAGTGCTTGGGGGGCTTTGGTCGAAGGGTTTAGGGTTTAGGGTTTAGGGTTTAGGGTTTAGGGTTTAGGGTTTAGTGTTTAGGGTAGCTTCATGGTCCCTTAGTATGGGGCCTTGACAGGGTGCCCCTTAAAGTGTACCCCTTATATACCCTATACAAACTAAGGGCCAATACATCAGAACCCTTTTAAGGAGGTCAGGGGCCATAGTATGGGCCCATGAAACTGCCCTTAGATTTGGAGGGCCCAGCGGGGAGGTTGAGGTGGGTTTTAAGGGTTGACGAGAAGGGTAGGGCTGGGTGTTCAGGTGGGTTTTACCTTAGTGCTTAGGGTTGAGATTTCAGTCTACAGAGCCAAGAAAATGCATCGCAACTGGGCAACTAAGTGCCGAGAGCCCTAGGTTGTGAAACCCCAAACCCTAAACCCTGAACCCTAAACCCCAAACCCTAAACCCTAGGCATTCGGCAGACTACAGAAAACCATGAAACCCTAAACCTTAAAGCCTTTGTATGGGTTTACGGTTTAGAGGCCCTTCTGGGTTTAGGAGTTCGGGACTCAAAGAGCCCCAAACCAAAAGAAAAAGTCAACCCTAGACTCTAAGAACCCCGAACCAACTTCTTGTAGGTTACATGGTCACTTCTCGAAATTATGGTCCCCCTTGGGTCACTAGTATACGGCGGCCCCGATTATTTACGGCACCCGTTTTCGGGACCATGGTTTTGAGAACTGGCCAAGCACCCACAAAGAAACAGGTTCGGCTAAACCCTAAACTCTAAACTCTAACCTCTAAACCCTAAACTCTAAACCCTAAACCCTAAACCCTAAACCCTAAACCCTAAACCCTAAACCTTAGTCAATGTAAGCCCTGAATAAACCAACCCTTAACCCTAAACCTCCTTTCTATGCTTTCGTCGCGGCTGAACAAACCGCCTGTCGGCTCGGGGCTGTAGGTTTCAGAATTTCGGGCTCGCACTTTCAGATTTTTAGGGCTGAGGGTTTAGGGTTTAGGGGTTAGGGTTTAGGGTTTAGGGTTTGAGGGTTTAGAGCACTTTCAGATTTTAGGGCTGAGGGTACAGTATATAGGGTTTGGGGGTTTAGGGTTCAGGGTTTAGAGGACCACATTGGCAGCAGTTCAGGATTTCGGGCTCTCACGTTCAGAGTTTTTTGGGCTGAGGTTGAGGGTTTAGAGCAGCAGGATTTCAGGATTTGGGGGGGGGGGGTTGGGGCGTGTGGCGTTGAGGGATCTAGGGTTTCCCTAAACCCTACACCTGCACCCTAAGCCCTAAATCCCAAGCCCTAAACCCTAAACCCAAAAACTTAAGGCCTAAATTGCAAGCATGAGGCCTCGAGCAAACCCCGGCCCTAAAATCGAAAAACCCTGCCCTCAAGCCCAATTTCGCGGGTTTTTGCAGGGTTTAGGGTTTTTTGGGGATTTGGGGGGTGCGTGAAGGATATTATGGCGGTTGTCGGGCTTCAGGACGTCGGGCTTCGGGACTTAAGTAGTCCCTAAGCCCTCAGCCCTCAGCCCTCAGCCCTAAGCCCTCAGCCCTAAGCCCTAAGCCCTAAACCCTAAACCCTATAGGGTTTATAAACCCTGCACCCTAAACCCTAAACTCTAAACCCTAAACCCTAAACCCTAAACCCTAAACCCTAAACCCTAAACCCTAAACCCTAAACCCTAAACAACAGACCCCTTAGGGGCTCAGGTTGTCAGACTTCGGCCGCGGAAGCCTCGCATCTTCTGCACTGCCAGGAACTCCAGGATCCGAACTTTCACCTTGCTTCTGAGGTTAGTAGGTTTAGGGTTTAGGGGTTTAGGGTTTAGGGTTCCGGGGTTTGGGGTTTAGGGTTTAGGGTTCCGGGGTTAGGGTTTCAGGGTTTAGGGTTTCGGGTTTCGGGGTTTAAGGTTTAGGGTTTCAGGGTTTGGGGTTTAGGGTTTAGGGCTTCGGGGTTTAGGTTCAGGGTTGCGAGATGTACATGCCCGAATTGAGCTGTCTTTCTGCTTCGAAAGGTTGTCAGACCGGTGGGCTTTGTAGAGCTTCAAACCCTAAACCCTAAACCCTAAACCCTAAACTGCGTGGGGAAAGTGCGGGGCGAGGTGGCCTTCCGTGTGCGAGGGCAAGGTTTCGGCCCCGACTCCTCTGCCCCTTAAACCCACCTCAACTCTACAAACCTAAACCTAAACCCTAGAAACGAAACCCTAAACCCTAAACCCCTAAGAACCCCAAGACCCCCAAGAACCCTAAGAACCCAAAGAACCCTCAGAATCCTAAGAACCCTAACAACCCTAAGAGCCCGAAGAACCCAAAACACCTAATTCCAACCTGTTCTCAACTTGTAAGTGAAGTCTCAAGGGGTGCACGTGCCCCAAAAAACTCCCCTAGCCCTTACATTCTGCCTCTCTCAAGAACCTGCTGAGCAGGTTTGGGTTTAGGGGTTTTAGGGGCTTCAGGGGTTTTAGTTTAGGGGTTGATTTAGGGTTTTGGGGTTTTGGGTTTCACTTTAGTATTACCGGGTCTGGGGTTTTAAGATTTCTTCGGTCTTAAGGTTTTAGGGTTTCCCGGTCTAGGGTTTAGGGTTTAGGGTTTAGGGTTTGGGGTTTGGGGTTTGGGGTTTGGGGTTTGGGGTTTGGGGTTTGGGGTTTGGGGTTTGGGGTTTAGGGCTGAAGGTCCCAAACACAGGGGAGGCCTTCTCCAGACCCCGGTGATCCTCGTCAAGCATCCGTCGCGCTCCCCCGAGGTCGAAGCTCTCCTGCTTGGGGTTTAGGGTTTAGGGTTTGGGGCTTAGGGTTTAGGGCTTAGGGTTTAGGGTTGAGGGTTTAGGGTTTAGGGTTTAGGGTTTAGGGCTTAGGGCTTAGGGCTTAGGGTTTAGGGTTTAGGGTTTAGGGTTTAGGGTTTAGGGTTTAGGGTTTAGGGTTTAGGGTTTAGGGTTCAGGGTTTAGGGTTTAGGGTTAGGCTTTAGGGTTTAGGGTTTAGGGTCTCCTCCATGCGCGCGTGCCCAGGCGGTCAGAGGGTGAAGGTTTGGGGCTTAAGGGCTTGGGGTTAGGGGTTAGGGGGCGGGGGGGGGGGGGGGGAGTTCTAGGGTGTATTTGTATTTGGGGAGGGGGGGTGTAGGGTTTCGGGTTTAGGGTTGAGGGTTGATGGTCTATAGTTTAGGGGTTCGAGCATGACGTATGTAAAATGCAGGGGCGCCAGCAAACCGCAGACATGACGCCAATAACACGAACCCGAAGAACCCCAAGACCCAAAGCCATAGCCTATTAACACTCTTGAAATTGTTCCCAAACAAGTCCCTCACATAAACCCAATGAAAAAACATGACTGTATACAATACCCCGGCGACCCCGGCGACCTACCTAGAGCATAAAGGAACACCAGCGGGCAACAGCCCACAAGAGATCAAGATGATCAAATCCATTCACCAGAACACCCCAAATTCTAAACCCTAAACCCTAAACCCTAAACCCTAAACCCACCGTTCACTCTCCACCTCACTTCTGCCCGCCTCTGAGGAGTTCTTCCACGGAAGGCTGGAGAGGAGCTCCAAGTAGCCTTGCTGCACTTGGGGGTATCTCGTTTTAGGGTTTAGGGTTTAGGGTGTAGGGTTTAGGGTTTAGGGTTTAGGGTTTAGGGTTTAGGGTTTAGGGTTTAGGATTTAGGGTTTGGGGTTTCGGGTTTAGGGTTTAGGGTTTAGGGTTTAGGGGTTACCCCGACTTTTGGGAAACACCCGTTTGGGGCTCTCAATGTTTGGGGCATGGATGGGCTATTTCTCGCGAGGGCTTAGAGTTTGGGGGTTGTCTGGGTTTAGGGTTTAGGGTTCAGTGCTTATTTAGGGTCTCAGGGTTTAGGGCTTCGGTCTCAAAAGCATGTAAGAGTTCAGGGCTTGGCAGTTCGGATGTTGCGTTTAAAAGAGAAGCCTCAGGCATCAAGGCATCATGTACCGAGCTTCAATCCAGAGCACTCACTGTGCGGTTGAGCACATTTTATGTGCCTTTATTGCCCCTACTGTGGAGTAGACCCTGGAGGAATAAAGTATTTACTTTTTAGGCATCAGTAGCTATAATAGGGACCCAGAACCCCCCAAAAAAGTATTAAAGTATAGTACTCCAAAACCCAGTTGCTTAGGGTTTAGAGTTTGAGCCGCCCCACGCCCGTCCCAAATCAGAACGACCCTACTTGCAGGTCCAGCAAGAATAAGTAGGGGACAATAGTGCCCACGAATCTTCAAGTAAAAGGGTTTAGGGTTTAGGGTTTAGGGTTTAGGGTTTAGGGTTTAGGGTTTAGGGTTTAGGGTTTAGGGTTTAGGGTAACCCAAATCCCGAAGACCTACAGACTATGGTCTCTTCGAGTTTCTGGGAACTTCCACTTCGAATGAGAGCGTCCCTGTTTCACCAGGAGGTTCTGTTAACCCCTTACAAGATGTTTTTGCATATACTTTTCGGGATGGACTATAGGGTTTTAGGGTTTAGGGTTTATGGGGCTTTAGTGCTGTTGAGGACCCCAGACCCTGCGCTATGAAAGAACCTAAACCCCAACCTTAAACCCTTGAGCTCTAAACCCGAAGACTCGGAAGCCTCAAGGCCTTGAAACGAAGTTTTAAGACCCCAGGCCCTAGGTCCGCGGCTGTGTGTGGATGTGTATTCGGGATGGTGGGCTTGAAGACTCTTCAGCCGCCTCTGCGTGTCACGTTGGGCTGCTTCGGGCTTTCCTAGGCCCGAAACCCTCAACGAACTGACCCAGGGCAACTGCATTGAAACCTCGGTTTAAGGCATAAGCCCCTGACCCCCTTTCCGTAAATCCTAAACCCAGGGGAGGCTCGCCAGCGTTCTGCTTTATTTCTGTTCAGTTCTCCGAAATGGGACCGCTGCTGGGCACGCCAAAATTTAAAGGGCCGGAACGTGGTGTATCAGGGAGCCAAAAAAATCCCAAACCGAACAGCCCATAAACTTAAAACCCTAAAACCCACCCTAACACCCTAAAACTCGAAAACCCTAGAACTCTAACACTACACTTTTAGCTTGCATAGAGTCCCCTACGTCGAGTCAAGATTGGGGTCTTGTACTTGAGAGTTCTAAGGGCTACCAGTGGACTAGGGAATGAGGATTCAAGGGCTACACCCTTCAAAACAATCATAGCCCTTTGCAGGACCCCAAAGAGTACCCCAGAAACCAAGGAGACCCAAAACCCCAAACCCTAAACCCTTAACCCTAAACCCTAAACCCTAAATCCCCCAGAGAGACCCAGATACCAAGGAGTCTCCTCGCCTCAGCTCCTTCTTGGCGATGCGCATGGCATCCTCGGGAAGACCTGCCTGGAGCTCGGCTCTTTGGGGTTTGGGGGCTCAGGGGTTTCAGGGGGTTCAGGGGGCTTAGGGTTTAGGGTTTAGGGTTTGGGGTTTGGGGTTGAGGGTTCAGGGTTTGGGGTTTAGGGTTCAGGGTTTGGGGTTCAGGGTTTAGGGTTTAGGGGTTTGGGGTTTGGGTCTTAAGTTCAGGTTCAGGTTTAGAGTTGAGGCAACCACTCCCAAAAATGTTTACTGTAACAACAGACTCCCAAAAGCCCTGGACTGAGTCGATAGGCAGGCTTTGGGGTTTGGGGTTTGGGGTTTGGGGTTTGGGGTTTGGGGTTTGGGGTTTGGGGTTTGGGGTTTAGGGTTTCGGGTTTCGGGATTAGGGTTTAGGGTTTAGGGTCTAGGGTTTAGGGTTTAGGGTCTAGGGTTTAGGGTTTTGGGTTTAGGGTAGAGGGTAGTTAGGGCTTAGGGTAATTCGGGTAATTCGGGTACTTCGGGAAGTTCGGATACTTAGGGCTAGGGTTTGGGCATGTGAGGCTTGTTACAGGTGATTAGGGTTCAGGGTAATTAGGGTTTGGGGTTTAGTGAATTTAGGACCTAAGCCCTTCTTGTTGGACTTTGTGGGGTCTGGGTCCCCCCGAAGGAAGGAAAAAGGAACCAGGAAGTCGTTGGCTTGACGTGGTTTGTAAGCCTAACCCTAACAAGGGAGAATGAAGCTCTTTGGGGTTTGGGCCCTCAACCCTAACTCACAGCAACCGCGAGAATGCGTTTTAGGTCCGATCGGATGCACCAGGCATCGGCACCCCATTTGCAATCCCGGACTTCCTTGTCAGCACCTGAAGGCTGATATCCACCTGCCCACAAAACCACATGCTTGTCCACAGCGTGGACCTGGCCCAGAACAAGAACGTCCTGCTGACCTTTGGCTATCGCCGCCGCATTGTTGAGCAGCTGGCGCAACTGCTCACTTTCGTGAGGCAATCTCTGACTCGCATGGACTGGGGGCAGCTTCGGTCACGCTCGGAAAAAGCCCCCGAGCTATGAACTTCATGGGTCCGGATGATTCGCTGCAAAACTTCCTGTGCACGCTCGTTATCACCGCGCTCCGCAGCGATGATCACGGCTTGTGACAGGATTTTGGCCTTGGGGTCCAGGGTTTAGGGTTCTAGTTCGGGTTTAGGGCTTCTTGGGTTCAGCATTTGCAGGTTACAGTAATGTTGGACCCGGTTTGGTATCCAGGGGTTCCCCCCCCCCCGCCCTGCGGGATTGTCGAGTCCTAGACCAGCATGGCCCTGAAAACCCTCTGAAAAACATTCCTAAACAGGATCCTCTGAACCCCAACAAAGGAAATTTCAGAACATCCCAAGGATAAACCCTAAACCCTAAAATGAAACCCTAAACCCTAAACATTAAACCCTAAACCCTAAACCCCAAACCCTAAATCCTTAACTGTGGACCCTAAATCCCTCAGACCTGAACCCTAACAGCACTGCACGCTCCTAGCCCCAAGATGAATCCCTGGATCCCAGGCAAGGAGCCCTAGAGAGTTCGGGGTTTAGTGTTTGGGGTTTAGGGTTTAGGGTTTAGGGTTTAGGGTTTCGGGTTTAGGGTTTAGGGTTTGGAGTTTAGGGTTTAGGTTGAGAATCAGGGGTTGCGTTTTAGCGACTCTTTGAGAGTGGCTGTGCGTACCTAGGTTTGGGGCGGACGGTTCCCAGATGCCCAAACCGCAATAGTACCACCGCAAACGAAAACCCCAAAAGGGAGCTGAGGACTCTGCGAGCGGCGCCCAAGCAAACGGTTTAGGGTTTGAGGTTCGGGGCTTGGGGCTTACCCAAAGGCTCCTATGTACTACTTTGTAGGGTAGTATACTATCACACCCCTACAACTAACCCAAAAAGGAACTACAGAGCCTTCAGGTAGGGTTCAGGGTGGGGCCAGCACACCCGAAAACTCGCGCAACCCGTCGATCTTCCCGAAACTTTGACTCACATCCACCCAACAATGGTTTAGGGTTTAGGGTTTAGGGTTTAGGGTTTAGGGTGCAGGGTTTAGGGTTTACAGAGGTTGCTCTAGGTAAAGCCTAGATGTCAGCTACGAGGGCTCGCCTTCTGAAGCTTCTCGCTCAAGTGCGCGACTTCGTCCTCCTCTTCCTCCTCCTCGCTTTGGCTCTGCCCTGCGCAAACATGCAGGATTTCGCGTGCTGACAGTTTCTCGAAGATTCTGGTTCGAAGGTTTTTTGTTTGCGGAAACTTAAACCCTTTATAGGGCTTAGGGTAGAGGTAGAACCCTAGACCCTAAACCCTAAACCCTAGACCCTAAGGGTAGAGGGTTAGGGTGTTTAGAGAGAAAAGCCTTTGGAGTTTTTTTGGGTTGCAAATCAGTGTGACAACCTGCTTAATGCGTTTAGAGGGCGTGGGGTCTAAGGTCTGAGGCGGTAAGGCTTGAGGGCTTCAGTTTAGGGTCTAGGGTTTAGGGTTTAGGGTGAATGTTGAAACCCTAAACCCTAAACCCTAGACCCTCAACCCTAAATCCTAAAACCCAAACGGCATCAAGGTAGCTTGCCTCACCATGGTGAAGTGGTGGACCTAGTTGGAGCTCCTCATTTCCGAAAGGCTACATAGAAACAAAAAAGCCTCTTCTTTCAGAAGCGTCAAGATGCGTGGCTGAGGACTGTCTGCACGCAAGGTTCTTGAGAAGGCCGACTGCAAGTTGTATTTATTCGAAACCCTAGACCCTAAGCCCTAAGCCCTAAACCCTAAACCCTATGCCCTAAACCCTAAAACCCTAAACCACCCCAAACCCTACATTGGACTCAATCCTGGGCTTCAAAACACTTCTGAAACCTGCGGCCTTCACGAAGAGTTAATAGCTGGGAGGCCTTCGAGCTGGGGCGAAGTTAGGGTTTGGGATTTAGGGTTTAGGGTTTGGGTCTAGGGGTTAGGGTTTAGGGTTTAAGGGTTAGGGCTTTAGGGTTTTTAAGGCTCTAGGGGTTTAGGGGCTTTAGGGTTTTAGGGTTTTTGGGTTTAGGGTTTAGGTTTTAGGGTTTAGGGTTTGGGAATTGGGGTTTGGGGTTCCGGGCCTAGGGTCGGAGCACCCCACCCCTGCCTTCGCTGTCAGAGCTGGCCCCCCGCTCCTCGCGCCGTGGGACGGAACTCTTCTGGACTGACTTAGGGCTTAGGGCTTAGGGCTTAGGGCTTAGGGCTTAGGGCTTAGGGCTTAGGGCTTAGGGCTTAGGGCTGAGGGCTTAGGGCTTGGGGCTTACTTGGGGCTTGGGGCTTGGGGCTTGGGGCTTGTGGCTTAGGGCTTAGGGCTTAGGGCTTAAGGCTTAGGGCTTAGGGCTAAGGGAGCCCTAGGGCTTAGGGCTTAGGGCTTGGGGCTTGGGGCTTAGGGCTTAGGGCTTAGGGCTTAGGGCTTAGGGTTTAGGGCCTCAAGGGGGTCCATGTACCTTCGGTTAGGGCTTGTAGCTTTTTGGTGCTTATAGGGTGCAGGGTTTAGCTTTGCGGGGTTTGTGGGGCGTAGGGTTGTTTTGTGTAGGGCTTGTTGGATTTCAGGGCTTAGGTCTTCGGAGATCTTCGGGGGCTTGGCTGGGCTATCTTTGGCGTGGGCAGTCGGGTCTGTGGGTTTAGGGGTTTAGGGTTTGGGGTTTAGGGTTTCGGGTTTAGGAGTTTAGGAGTTTAGGGTTTAGGGTTTAGGGTTTAGGGGGCTTAGAGCAACAGATCATCTTCTTCCGCAAGTCGGTCTGGGAGATGTGACCTCTGAGGTCTCTCATCGTCGGAGACCTCCCAAGGGATTCGCTGGCGGGATCCTCCGCCAGGCAAACGTCCCCGCACTGCCCCTCTTCGCCCTCTTCTTCGGATCTTCTTCACCCTGAACCTAAACCCTCTACCCTAAACCCAAATCTTTAAACCCTAAACCCTAAACCCCCATTGGTCCCAGTATCAACAAAATAGCCGCCCAAGTCTACTCCCCGGCAACATATGCCCGGAACCCTATGCTCTAAAGCCTGTGTATACTACAAGGGCTCAGCAAGGGACTTGCAAGGGATCACCAGGCTTGTGTAAGGACTAAGTGTTGAATACCCTAAGCCCTAACACCCAAAAAACCCTGACACCCTTAACTCCTAAGCTTCAAACCCCTGAACCCCCAAACCCTGAATTCCTGAACCCCTGCAGCCCTAAACCCCTAAAACCCTGAACCCCGAAACCCTCTAAGGGTAGTTGCATGGTCCCTCTAACTGACTCAGTATGGGCCCTTAAAGGGTACGCCTTAGATACCCCTTATATACCCTATACAACGACGGGGACCATACATCAGAACCCTTTAAAGGAGGTTAGTGACCATATTAAGGCCCATAAAACTACCCTCAGAACCCTAAAACCGTAGATACCCCTTATATACCCTATACAACTTAAGGGCCCATACATCAGAACCAAAAGGAGGTTAGGGAGGGCCCATGAAATTCCCTCAGAGCCCTAAACCCCCCAAAGCCCCGAAGGTTTTGGGGCTCCCTTGGACCAAGCTTCTGGTTCTTAGGGATTGGTTCTGGTGGGCTTCGGGGATAAGGTGTAGGCTTTGGGGGTTTGGGGGTTTTTGAGTTTTTAGGGGTATGCTTGGGGGTTTCAGGTGCTAAACCCTAAACCCTAAACCCTAAACCCTAAACCCTAAGCTTTCGGGCTTTTTGGGCTTTTGGGCTTTTTGGTGGTCCTTCTTGTGGTGGATGCGCTGGAGCTCTCGCTGAATCTGAGCGAGGGAGAGACGTGTCAGAAATCACCGCAACCCCCAGGGTTTAGGGTTTAGGGTTTAGGGTTTAGGGTTTAGGGTTTAGGGTTTATAGGGTTTAGGGTTTAGGGCTACATTTTCCCTGCTTGCAACCACCGGATTTCAGCCAAACCAGATAGAATGCGTTCATGGTGGATTAGGGAGCCACGTCGCAATGTCCTTGCATCGAGAGGTAAACTCGCAACGAACGCTCACCGTAAACCCTAGACCCCAAACCATAAACCCTAAAACCGAAACCCCAACGTCAGTGACCGTGCTTGGCCTATTTCCTGCATGCTCTGACTGCACTGGCTTCTAGCTTCTCAACGTAATAGTTCTTAGAAGAGATTTGTGGTTTAGGGTTTGGGGAATTCGGTAACTCCTTTGCTCTTTAAATCACTCCAAAAAAAAACCTAAACGCAAAACCCTAAACCCTGAACCCTGAACCCTAAACCCTAAACCCTAAACCCTAAACCCTACCAACTCTCCCCCCCCCTCGCTGTCTCTCTATCACGATCTTGTGGGCTGCCTCCTGCGATTGGCGCTGGAGCGTGGCCTGGCCCCGCCGGAAAGTCGGGTCGAGTGTTTAGGGTTTAGGGCTTAGGGTTTAGGGTTTAGGGTTTAGGGTTTAGGGTTTAGGGTTTAGGGTTTAGGGTTTAGGGTGTAGGGTTTAGGGTTTAGGGTTTAGGGCTTCGGGCTTAAGGCTACGGCTTAGCTTGCATGTATCATTGGGCTTGGGGCTTCGGATTCGCAGGCTGGGGTGCACGCCAACCCTGAACCCTAAACCCTAAACCGTTTTTCTAAACCCCAAACCCCAAACCCTAAACCAGTACATACCTATGATTGCAGGCCCGGGTTGTCTTGATATGGTAATTGTTCAAAATACCATAAAGGGAGGTTGCGCGTTGAGTAAGGAAGCCCCTTTTGAAGGGCCATTCCTAATAGTCCATCCCTTTAAAGGAACCTTTCGTACCCTAAACCCGAAACCCTAAACCCTAAACCCTGAACCCGACCAAACTAGAAGTTTGCGTGGAGGGCTTGGTGCATAAGGTTCATGGTTTGGGGCTTCGTGTATGGCAAGCCTAAACCCCAAACCCTACACCTTAGTTGTGCATACCCTCTGCCCCCTAAACCTTAACCCCCCCCGAAAGTGGTACCCAAGGGTGGCAGCGCACACGACTTTAGAGGTTAAGGTCTGGGGTGTAGGGTTTAGAGCAGCTTGTCTGTTCTCATGCAACAGACAGCGGAAGGACCCTCAACCACCAGAGGGCCCTAGTGCTCAAGGCTTAGGTCCCGAAACGCACGGCCAGGCAGGCCAGCCGCATTTCGAGGTCGCGGGACCTGCACAACGGTCTGCAGCGCGTTTGCAGGAAAGGGCTGAGGCTTTGGAAGAAAAGAACCGTGTCAGTATAGTTCTGGGGAATTCGGATTCAGGGTCTGCGGTTTAGGGCTCAGGGGCTACAGATTTTTTTTTGCTAGGGCCTTGCGGCGCCTGCTGGAAAATGCTGGGATCCCGCGTGTGTTGCCATGAATATTTACTCTGAGGTGCGGTGTGGCCAGAACATAAATCAGGCTAATACCGTTTTACTAGAGTCTCTAAACCCTGAACCCTGAACCCTAAACCCGAAACCCTAAACCCTAAACCTTTCAACCCAGTACGGAAGTTGAGGGGCTACAATTTGGGGCCATCTAAAGGGGCTTAAAGGGGACTAAGGCCCACCCCAGAGTGCTTAGAAAGAAGGACCCGAAATCCCTAAACCCTAAAACCCGAAACCCTAAAGAGAAGCCCAAATCCAACGCAGTCAGAGCATGCGGGGAAAAGGCTAAGAATCGTCACAGACGTTAGGGTTCAGGGTAAAGGTTGGGATATCCCGCACCCTACAACAGTGAGCGCAAACAGCGAAAGAAGGAAAAATCATTAAACCCTAACCCTAAACCCTAAACCCTAAACCCTAAACCCTATAGAAACCCTAAACCCTGCCTTAATGGTTTTTCTGCTCCCTTAGGCCATGCTCGGGTTGCCGAGGGCCAACGTGGGTCGCCTTTATATTGAAATTGCTACTAGGGCGGGGATTAGGGTTTACTTACCACACCCAAAAGCTCCAGCCTATGTAGTACCTTTTAAAGGTTTAGGGTTTTGGTTGGCTAGGGCCTCGTCTAAGGTTTAGGGAGGTGAGGGCAGAGACAGGGAGAGACAAAATAAACCTAATACCCTAAACCCTAAACGCTAAACACTAAACCCTAAACCCTAAACCCTGAACCCTGAACCCTAAACCCTAAACCCTAAACGCCATTCCCATGCAACACGCCTTCCGGCAACAACTGTTCGCCCTCTTTTGCGGGACAGCTCACTCTTAAAGAAAAGGCTTTGGGGTTTAGGGCTTATGGTAGCTTAGATTTCAAGGCTTGGGCTGGTTTAGGTCTTCTGGATTAGGGTTTAGGCTCTAAAATAGGGGTCTGAATGATTAGAATAGGGTTTTGGAGGGTTATTATCGTAAAAAAATATATATATAAAGGGACACCATAAGGGAATACTATTAGTAACCATCCCGACCCCTATGTTAGGCTTCAGGGCAACGTAACCCTTCCTGGGAACCCTAAGCCCTAAACCCTAAACCCCAAACCCTAAACCCCAAACCCTAAACCCCAAACCCCAAACACTAAACCCTAAACCCTAAGTAAACCCTAAACCCTAAACCCTAAGTAGACCACCTCTGGATGCTCTCCGAGATCTGCGTGGACATCTTCATCGCCTGCGACTCCCGCTGAAGGAAGTCCTCAAGTGCCGCATGACTGGACGGGCTAACCCCAAAAACCCTAAACCCTAAACCCTAAACCCTAAACCCTAAACCCTAAACCCTAAACCCTGAACCCTGAACCCTGAACCCTGAACCCTGAACCCTGAACCCTGAACCCTAACCTAGCCACTGCCTAAACAGAGAGTTTAGAGTTGAGGCCCCACAGGGTCCCTAAACTGGGGTTTGGGGCTGTGGGCCATGAGATGTACTTTAGGAACTGCAGCACAAAAGAATTACAGTATCATAGCAAAATCGTACACAAGCATAATAGCATAAGAGCATGATAGTAAGATGGCAAAATAATATCAGCCATGATTATTTCAATAGTAACACAAAAAAGTATAGCGAGAGTTAAGAGTTGTACAATAAGAGTATATAACAGCAAACTTTCAGTGTGGTAGTATAGCTAGTATCATAGTATGACAGAATCATCGTAAAGTGTCGTAATAATCGTAGAATGGCATAGTGGTCTAAGAGTCTGAGACCACAGATAAGAGTGGTATACTGGCACAGTGGTATAATGGTAATTTGGCACCGTGGTATAGTGGTGTAGTAGTGCTATAGTGTCATCGTGTAATACTGTAATAGTGCAATAGTGCAATAGTGCAATGGTGTAATGGCAGGGTAGTGGTGTGATAGTGTAATTGTGTAATTGTGTACGAGTGTAAGAGTGTACGAATATAATAGTGTGATGGTGAAACAGTACAACTGTAGAATAGTGTAGCATAGTAGTGTAATAGCGTACTAGCATAGCACTACTGGCGTACTAGCAATAGTTCAGACATGCAACTGTTTAGTTGTACACTACTTCTATATTCCCCGAGCACAATTGAAAAAAAAAAACTCTTTAGGGACTCAAGGGTTGCTGGTTTGGGGTTCAGGGTTGCCGCGCGTCTGAGCAAATGCGCTTACTGTTGTGCGTCTTTCTGAAGCATGGGTTGACAGAGAGAAAGAGTGAGAGATGTGATGCTTTGCTACCATGGATGAAGCAAACAACGAGCTGACAAGGGCTGAGAGATCTGCATATTCCAGCGTCTACCCTAGACCCTAAAGTCTAAAACCACTAGAGTCTAAACCCTACACAGAGCCTTTGTTCGGGTTTAGAACAAGCAAAAAAGGCGGACGAGGCAAATGCATTTACTGGCAACAAGCTGCTACAATGTCTAGAAACGCCTGAACCCCTCAACCGAGTAAACCCGAAAGCCCAGACCCGAAAAGGGCTTCATGCTGTAAGGTTTCAGGTTTAGGGCTGTTCCCCCTTATAGTAACCTCCCTTCTCCCTTGAGGGCGAACATCCCAAGTTCAGGGTTTAGTTCGGGTTTAGGCCCTAAACCCTAAACCCTAAACCCTAAACCCTAAACCCTAAACCCTAAACCCTAAACCTTAAACCTTAAACCTAGGGTTTAGGGTACTGTTAGTAAGGGGGGGGGGGGGGGGGGGGGAACATCCCAAGTTCGGTGTCTGTCTGGGCCCCCAACGAGCACGAGCTCCAGCTGTTGCTTGATCCCCCTCGTCTCCAACAGCTGCTGTCTCTCCTGAAATGGGTTTAGGGTTTGGGGTTGAGGGTTTAGGGTTTAGGGTTTTTAAGGTTTCGAGTTTAGGGTTTAGGGTTTAGGGTTGAGGGTTGAGGGTTGAGGGTTTAGGGTTTAGGGTTCAGGGTTCAGGGTTCAGGGTTAAGGGATTCTTGACGCTTACAGAGACAGTTGTGCGACGTTTATACGCTACTCTTCTTTCAGCGTATATGGACACACCAGGCTCCAACCCTTAGTCTCCCTAAACCTTAAACCAATCTCTCACAAACCATTTCCGCCTTGGTGGCGCAAGATCCCTAAACCCTAAACGCTAAACCCCAAACCCTAAAACCTAAACCACCACAAACTCTGGTGGTGCGAGCTGGCGCGAGAGAAGCTCCGGTGGTGTGAGCGGGCGGCGTGAGCAAAACAAAAAAGACTCGTGGGCCTCCTTCTTCGACCTCCACCCCAAACCCTGAACCCCAAACCCTAAACCCTAAACCCTACACCCTAAACCTAGAACTTCCAGAAACCCAGCATTCGTGCCTCCAAGGTCAAGGGCGCCAACGTCGCGCCCACAACCTTCCCACACGGTCTGAGGTTTGCGGGGCTTGGGACTTTCAGGTCTAAACCCTGAACCCGAACCCAAAAAAAACCCTCAATCCTAAACCCTAAACCCTAAACCCTAAACCCTAAACCCTAAACCCTAAACCCCAACCCTGAGTTGAAGCCTCGGGCTGATGAGACTTGAGGTTAGGGACTGAAGGTTTAGGGTTTAGGGTTTAGGGTTTAGGGTTTAGGGTTTAGGGTTTAGGGTTTAGGGTTTAGGGTTTAGGGTTTAGGGTTTAGGGTTTAGGGTTTAGGGTTTAGGGTTTAGGGGTTAGGAAAAGGATCCCTGACTAAAACCTTCTTACACAAATGAGGGAATATCGGAGCCCCCAACTTGAAATATCCCGAAACCCCTTCCTAGCAGGAAGGGCGCCAGGGCCTTGAAGCTTATCTGCTTATAGGGGCTTAGGACCACTAAATTGCCCCCAAAGTACCCTGGCCTGGAGGTAGTGGGGTTTAGGGCTTGGTGTTTGAGGGTTGGGAGAGCGGATCTAGGGTTTAGGATTTGGGGATTTGGGGGCTGGGGCTTCCCGAATGTTCCAGCCGATCTGCAAGCAGGGAGACGGTGAGTTTGGACTGCACTGGCTTTAGCGCCAGCTCTCAGACCGGGTGGCGTCTTAGGACCTGGCAGACCTAGCACTGGTCCAGCACCCCCCACACCAGCAGTCACGAAAACTTACATGCACATCTGCAACCCCAGCAGGCCTTTCCGAGTCAGGCACACCGACTGTATGACATCATCCGCTGAAGCTGCTAAGGATCCATAAGGATCCGTACGCCGGCTCCCAAAGAAGAGCCCTTGATCGGCGGCACACGCCGGAGCGTGCACAGGAACCGCTCGCTGAGCCGACTGGAGAGCCCTGGCCCTAGCTGTGTGCACGACCGAACCGAGTAGGGGTGCCACATGTAGACGAATGAGAGTTTTGCGGTAACCCCTTTGTTCGGTAACTTCTTTTTAAGTATTCCGTGATATAGCCTGCGATACAGCCGCGGTTAGCGATTACGCGCCAGTCACGTGATCGCTAATCACGGCTGTATCACAATGTAAACTAATTGCTTTTAGAGGTTACCGGCACGCGGGGTTGCTGGGCCACTCTCTTTATAGACGCCATCACGCAGCAAGCAAGCAGAAGAGAGCACCAAGACATGGGAACAGCCTGATGCTGGCAAGAGACCTGCACTGGCCTGCACAGGCCCAGACAGAGTGGCTAGTTACCTTCAACGGGATTATACGTTTGGGGTTAGGGCTTTCGGGTTTTCCACTCAAGGCACCCCGGAAACCCTAAACCCTGTAAAGCCGAAACCCTAAACGGTTCAGGGTTTAGGGGTTTAGGGTTCAGGGTTTAGGGTTTAGGGTTTAGGGTTTAGGGTTCAGGGTTCAGGGTTTAGGGTTTAGGGCTAGGGTTGAAGAAATAGGGTTTGGGGATTAAGGTTTAGGGCTCAACACTCAAGCCCTCAACCTCCAGACCCTGAACAGTGCCACAAGGGCCAAGGCACGCTGGTCAGCAAAGCTGCCGAGGGTGGAAAGGGCAGCTGGCGCCGGTTCCTGCTACCGCCGAGGGTTCCCTTGAGGGTTCCGGGTTAAAGGTTTAGGGGTTTAGGGTTTGGGGTTTGGGGTTTGGGGTTTAGGGTTTAGGGTGTAGGGATTTGGGGTCCCTAAACCCTAAACCCCCGGAAAACCGCCAAAGCTCTCGTGTTCCGCATACCAGGCCAGGACAGCGACATGGAGTCAGGTCTTCTTAGGTTGCTTAGGGTTTAGGGTTTCGGGCTTAGGGGGGTTTAGGGGATGTAGGCGTCTAGGGGATTCAGGGGGGGTAGGGGGTTTAGGAGGTTTAGGAGGTTTAGGAGGTTTAGGAGGTTTAGGAGGTTTAGGAGGTTTAGGGGGTTCAGGGGGTTTAAGTGGCTCACCCCGTTCGTCTCGATCGTAGGAAGAAAATCTCTTGAGAGGGCGCGAGTTCGGAGTTTCGTCTTCAGGGCTACCCTAAACCCGAGGCCCGAAACCCTAAACCCTCATAAACTAACCCGAAACTCTAACCCTAAGTAAACCCGAAGCCCGAAACCCTAAACCTTAAGCCCTAATTAACCCTCCTCCCCCCTCCCCAATGCCGCCGTGCCTGAAGATCTGGGTTTCCTGATGCGCTTAGGGAACACGGTTTACCCTAAACCCTAAACTCTAAACCTAAACCCTAAACCCGAAATTACGGGATTAAGCCCTCAGCGTCAGGAATTCTGGATTGAGGTTAGGCTTACTCTTGCTTAGTATGGGAATTCGAAGGTTGGAGGGTCCCTATATCATCTCTTCAAGGGAAATAACTGAGTTTGTGTAGGGTTCTGGGTCCAGGGCTTTGGGAACCTATTTCCCTAACTCTAAACCCTTATACCCTACCAGGAACTAGTCATGTGCGTTAGATATTAGATGCAATGTACTTTTGCAGTTCAGGGCTTGTTGCTTAGGGCTTATGATTTGGGGCTTAGCGTGCGCACAGCTAAAACCCAAGCGACCCAACGTTCCATCTGGGACATGCTTGAATGCAAGCTTTGGGGGGGGGAAACCTACATCCGCTTCAATGCGGTTAGGTGTCCCAAACCCTCAGACGCTTCACAAGCTGTGAGGGGTTGAGGGGAACCTTTCTAAGCCTTTAGGAGTTTAGGGGTCTTCAGACTCCTTCCTAGGAGGGGGGATCCGGCTCTTAGGTTAGGGTAGGCTTCGGGGTTGAAAGGTGGGCACATGCTGAAGGAGACCTAACAAGCCCTTCCTATTCGGGGTCCCATGCACCTAGATAGGGACTACTTGGGCCTTAAGCTTCCCCCTGTTTAGGGATTTTTGGGCCCAAGTATGTAGCAATGAGGTAACATGGACCTTTCGGCTTCTCGCAGGACAAATCGAGTTCCACGGAAATCAATCCAAAGGAGCGACTCGTTCGTTGCCGGCGCTGTGAGACGTGCCACCAACAGGCTGCGGAGTGAGTAGGACCATACAATAAATAGCCTTAAACCCTACTTGGAGGTTCATGGTACTTATTCATCAGTTGCAACTGTACACATAACCCGCTTATGTTCCCCCTTAAGTGCCCCAATAAGGGTTATAAGTATACAAGTATAATTTGGTTAAAAAGTACTATGAACCTCCAAGTAAACCCAAACCTAGACCCTAAACCCTGGACCATGAAGCCCCCTACGCTTGCCCCTGACTTACAACCCCAGTTTTGACTATACACCTGTCCTGTCCAAGCGAGGTTGAGAACTTGGAGCTGCCAAACCTGGTGTCAAAGCCAAATCCTAAACCCTAAACCCTAAACCCTAAACCCTAAACCCTAAACCCTAAACCCTAAACCCTAAACCCTAAACCCTAAACCCTAAACCCTAAACCCTAAACCCTAGACCCTAAACCCTAAACTGCCGAGAGCGCCGCTGTCCATATGCATGGGCGCTCGAGGCTTCGACCGAGGTCCCCGACCGAGCGTCTCCACAGAACGGTGAGGGAGGGTAAAGCCTCCCGGTAGACGAGACGGCAGTGACTGGCTACGCCTCAGACCTAGGGCGTCAGCCCTAATATAATTAGGACCCCAAACCTACGACCGTTGATGTCTTTTAGTGTTTTTTACGGGGGTCAGGGGGGTACCCCCCGGGGGGGTCTTGGGGCCGGGCTGGCAGATTCCGGGGACCCCCCCTCCTTCTGGGCTGGTGTAGGGGGCAACCTGCGCCTGGGACCCCCTGAAACCCCCCTGGGACCCTTCTGGGACCCCCTGGGACGCCCCTGGGACCTCCCTGAAACCCCCCTGGGAGCCCCCTTCGACCTCCTCAGACCCACTGTCCCCCGTAGGACCCCCCTTTTCGACCCTTTGGGAGCCTCCTGGGACCCCGCCTCTGGAACCCCTTTCTGGGACCCTCTGGGACTTCTGGGACCCTCTCCTGGGACCCCCTCCCTGGGACCCCCCTCCTGGGACCCCCCTCCTGACCTCCTGGGACCCCCTTGAATCAGGGACCCCTAAACTGACCTTCTTCGTGGCAGAGTGCTGCGTTTGCCGGACCGCCCAGCAGACTTCTTGGGACCCCCCTGCGACCGCATTTCTGGACCCCCCTCAGCCTGGGTCTTGATTTCGACGCGTAAGCAGGGGCCGGCCAAGGCCCCTGCTTCCCCCCGGGCTGCGTGGGTCGGGGTTTGCCAAGACCCGCACTGAACATTTGACGGTTTTGGGCACCCCTCCAGTTCCGTGAAAGCTCCAAGAAGCCTACGAGCCGCTGACAGGCTCCACAAAGCTCGGGAGGCCCCACCCTGCTCTTTCTCTGTCAAAAGCAAGAAAGCCCCCCTTGAGGGGGGTTTGGGGGGTGAACCCTAAACCCTAAATGAGAATAGTTTGGGTGGTTGGGGTGGGACTACATGCTAACGCAAGCGAGCGGCCCGGGTGCTTTTAGCACCAGCGAGCTTCCCTTCTATACACCCTAAACCCTAAACCCTAAACCCTAAACCCTAAACCGTAACCCTAAACCCTAAACCCTAAACTCTATGTAAGCCCTCCATGTCTGGAAAGAGCTGGGCTTGGGATCTGCATCAGAGCGCTCTGAGCCCATCAGTTCGCTTGCTACAGTCGGCTTCTTGAAAAGCCACGGTGAAACATCCTCATAATGATGGGAACCACTCTTACTTGGGATCCCTAAAACCCTGAAACCTAAACCCGAGGTACACAAGAGAAAAGGTTGTAACTTAGCTGAGTATGAATTCGGGCACATCCCGACATAAACCCCAAACCCTAATTAAACCCTAAACCCTACACCTCCTGTATGGTTCCCACTGTTTGCGAAGATCGCCCCCAACCACTTCCCTGCCTTGTCAACACCGGCTCTCTTGAGAAGAAGCACTAGGTTTTCGGGTTTAGGGTTGAACCTGTTTGGGGTTTAGGGTTTAGGGTTAGGGTTTAGGGCTTAGGGATGGCATACAGCATGCCCGTCGTGTCCACAAGCTCCAGGAAGTGGGGCCCAGATCCTCAGCCAAGGACTAGGGCGTCATAGTGCTGCCGCCCCTGGCATGAGAGGCTCTGAGATGCTTAGGGTTTAGGGTTTAGGGTTTAGGGTTTAGGGTTTAGGGTTTAGGGTTTAGGGTTTAGGGTTTAGGGTTTAGGGTTTAGGGTTTAGGGTTAAGTGTTTAGGGTTTAGGGTTTAGGGCTTAGGGCTTAGGGCTTAGGGCTTAGGATTTTGTGTCTAGGGTCTATGGTTTGGGACTTTGGGGCGTTGGGGTTCTTCAACCTCCCCGAAAAATTGGAAATTTGTCTTGTCGGACCTGCTCGTCCTAGCCACAACTCGAAATAGTAGCCCAGTATAGCCCAGTAACAATATTATAATAAGGGCACCTTTTTTGGGGTTGGCTACTTTAAACTATAAGGGGGCCTAGAACCCCAAGAAAGGGAAGAGGGTATTACTGGGCCACCAAGCCTGGTAGAGAGCGGGACCACGCGGCCCGCTGACCCGAAGCGAGCGATGCGCGAGAAGCCGCCCTTGCCGGGCTCATAAACTTCGATGCAGACCTGCTTCGGAGGGTTTAGGGTTGAGGGTTGAGGGTTTAGGGTTTAGGGTTTAGGGTTTAGGGTTTAGGATTTAGGGTTTAGGGTTTGGGGTTTAGGGTTTAAGGTTTAGGGTTTAGGGTTGAGGGTTGAGGGTTGAAGGTTTAGGGTTTAGGGTTTAGGGTTTTGTAGGGCTTAGGGTTTAGGGTTTAGGGTTTAGGGTTTAGGGTTTAGGGTTTAGGGTTTTGGGTTTAGGGTTTAGGGTTTAGGGTTTAGGGTTTAGGGTTTAGGGTTTAGGGTTTAGGGTTTAGGGTTTAGGGTTTAGGGTTTAGGGTTTAGGGTTTAGGGTTTAGGGTTTAGGGGTTTAGGGTTTAGGGTTTAGGGTTTAGGGTTTAGGGTTTAGGGTTTAGGGTTTAGGGTTTAGGGTTTAGGGTTTAGGGTTTAGGGTTTAGGTTTAGGGTTTAGGGTTTAGTAAGGGCTCCCGACAAAATAGCGGACCCTAAACCGCCTAACCTCTGATTCCGCTGGAGGGCCTTTGATATGGGGAACTGGAGCACCGCGCAGAGACCTCTAAACAGCGAGCCCCAAAAGCCGAATACTGAACCTAAAGGACCCTAAACCCTAAACCGTAATACTGAACCTAATGGACCCGAAGCCCCTCGCCTTCTTTGTCTGGGCGATGACGGCCAACTCGATGCCACCGCCCCATGCTCCCGCAAGGAGATCCTGGACATAGGACGAAAATGGCCTACTTGGAGGTCCACGGTACTTATGAACCAGTTGTAACTTTACTTATAACCCACTTATGAGCCCCCTCAAGTAACCTAACAATATGATGATTGGGCTAAAAGTATAGGTGTAGGGTTGGGTCTTGGCGTGTATTTGCCGTCATGGGCTGTGTCCAAGGAGGTCCTGGACGTAAGCGCGGACGCCGACGTCTGCATCCATCCGGATCCACTCCGACAATGTGGTGTTGAGGATGGGCCTGGGATGGTTTAGCGCTTATAGTGCATATAGCTTGAGGCTTACAAAACCTTACAAAAAAAACTACGCATGGAAACAGCGAAAATAACTCCCATGCTAAACCAGGGCTGTTGTAGGCTCCCAAGGTACATGTTCGGATAGGCGCAAATGATGTCAGCCACATGCCTGCGAAGCGAGCTTGCCGTGCCTCAGCGGGCGTAGCGGACCCTGTGGGGAGGAACAGCTACTTGGAGGTTCACGGGTGGTTAAAAAAATTGGGGCGATGCATCAGGTAGCTAGAGGTATAACTAACAAGCTCACCACACCTTGGGGCACTTCTCGCCCGGCTCGGAACTACCCGTGAACCTTCACGTCATCCCTATCAACCGAAAACCCGAAATCCCGAAAACCCTAAGAGCCTAAAACTCCCACACCCTATAACCCTAAAAGCCTAAAACCCGAATCCAAGCTCCACCCGGGTGCTGCCGTCACCGAGCCCGTAGGACACCGAGTGGTAGAGACAGGAGCCGTCCTAGGGGCGCTAGAAAACATGTCTTCAAAATTCCTTGGGTTCAGGGCTTGTGAAGTCTCTGGGTTTTTGGTGAGTATGAGGGATGAGGTTTCAAAAAAGAGACCAAGAATGCGGCGCCAAGTCAATCCCGGCGTCCCCGGGATGTCGCACCACACGTGCCCGGCTCACCACCTTGGCCGCCTCTGGCTTGTGGGAGGCCACGAGGTGGCTTTTGCCCTTGAAACGCCTTGGCTTTTTAAGGCTCAGAGTTGACGGCAGGTTTCGGGTTTGTGGAGTTTAGGGAGATTATAGAGTTCAAAGTTGAAGGGTTCAAGGTTTAGGGCCGTTTAAGGTTTAGTGTGCGACGGCCACGCGGTGGCCCCGGCCTTGCTGCCATCATATTTCTTCTCCAAGTACAAGCATGCCAAGGGAACACAAAGAGATTGCAACGCACGTCCTTGATTTAGGTGATCCCCCCGCACCCCCGCGTTCTTGACAGTAAACAAATCCTATTTCCGGCAAACGAACCTACTTCTAAGTGCCACATTTTTCAATAGGGGAGGGGAGTAGGGATGCCAGGGCCAGCTGCCACACGAGGCGCCAGGCATCCGGGTGCTTCTCTCTGGGCTTGCGGAAGTGAGGGCAGTGCCTCTTCTCTGGCAACAAGGGGAGTCACATGAAACTAAGCTTGGTCACATCCTCTGCCGCAAAAGAACCAAAACTGGAGGAAAAGAAGAAAACGTTGCAGTATGGCTCGAGCGAGCTTCTCGGTTGCATGTGCTCCGTCGCACTTGTCGCAGCTTACGTTGAGCGGCGGAGATCTCACGGGTGCTGCGAACACGTTTTGAACCGGCACTGCCGCCGGGAGCACTGGCGTCAACGAGGAGGTTGGTATGGCCCATGCACCTCACAAAGCAGTCTTTTCCTTCCCCCGAAACCCTAAACCCTATATAAACCCTAAAACCCAGCCACGAAAACAAACAAAACCCTGTGCCCACGCTGGCCGGCTCTTCTAAAGACCCTAAACGGAAAACTCCCGAAACCACGGGGTTTAGGGATTCGGGTCTGGAAACCCTAAACCCTCATCCCAAGGCTCCTTAAAACCATGAGCCTTGTCCACACCCACGCAAAATTGTTTCGAACGGGGTCTCAACATCGATTTACAGTCTAGGGCTTAGGGTTTAGGGTTTGGGGTTTGGGGTTTAGGGTTTGGGGTTTGGGGTTTAGGGTTTGGGGTTTGGGGTTTGGGGTCTCAATACCAAACCCGGAGCCCTCATCCTGGAACTCAACACCCCGAATCTCGGAACCACTTCAGGACAGCCACTCGCTGGCGGGCCGTAGTAAACAGGGGTCCTCCACCTCAGCTCAAGGGGCTAGGGGCTAGGGGTTTAGGGTTTAGGGTTTAGGGTTTAGGGTTTAGGGTTTAGGGTTTAGGGTTTAGCGTTTAGCGTTTAGCGTTTAGCGTTTAGCGTTTAGCGTTTAGCGTTTAGCGTTTAGGGTTAGGGTTTCGGGTCTAGGGAAGACTCTCTCGGCGTTTCCGGAGATTCTCAATAGACACGGGACCTAAGGCGACATTGCGCCCTCCAGCCCGAGACACCAAGGACGAAACCCCTAAGACGTGAATATCAGCCCTAAACCCTAAGCCCCGAACATCGGCCCACACCCAAGATCCAAAATGTCAGCCCACATCTCGAATCTTAACCCCTATAGCCTACATATCAACCCACACCCCAAACAAGCCAAGCCCCAAAACGACATAAAACAACATGCTTTGTGATCTTGGGTGTAGACACGGTTCATGGTTTTAAGGAGCTCTGGGCTTAGGGTGCCCAGACCCTAAACCCTCAACCCTAAACCCTAAACCGTAAACCCTAACCCCTAAACCCTAAACCCCAAACCCCTAACCCGAAACGGGCTCAAGTTCAGCTGGGCGTAATATGGAGCAGGGAGTGAACGCTGCCGAGGTGCCCCGGGTAATGGTAGAAGTACACAAGCTCCGGCTGCGCGAGCCTTGGAGGGTTTAGGGTTGAGGGTTTTAGGGTTTTAGGCGTTTAGGGGTTTAGGGTTTAGGTTTAGGTCTCAGGGTTTAGGGTTAGGCTTAGGGTAGGTTTCAGGGATACCTAGCACCAGGGACCTGAACCCCAAAAAAAAAAAAAACATCATGAGCCACTCCAAAAAACCTTTTAGATCCTGGTTTGGGGTTTGGGGTTTGGGGTTTGGGGTTTGGGGTTTGGGGTTTGGGGTTTGGGGTTTGGGGTTTGGGGTTTGGGGTTTGGGGTTTGGGGTTGTGTATGGTTTGGGGTGTAGGGCTCGGAGCCTACGATGGCTTATGGTTTCGCACAGGCCGCAGGCCCCAACGTTCAAAAGACAATGCCACTACCAGTGACGAATAGCCGCCCAGCGGGGGTTCTGTGTAGCTTAATAGTACCCTAAACCCTAAACCCTAAACCTAAACCCTTTTCCCTAAACCCTAAACCCTAATTTTGAGTTTAGGGTTTCTCTGCTGCCGCTTTGTAGACCCTGGGACGGACTCTGCCCCTTTCAGCCCTCGGCCCAAGGCCACGACGGAAAGCCACAAGCTTCAATGTGAGCCAAATTGCAGGATCATAGCTCCCACTGTTGATTTCCATAGAGGCTATACTGCAAAAGTAGATAGATACGTAGATAGGTAAACTAAGACCTGAACTGAGAAGCCCTCGAACGAGATGCAGACACATGCATGTCCACACATATGTCCTGCTTTTCTTTTTTCTTTGCCAAAACCTACATGCACTTCAAGTGGTCTCTTCTCTGACTGTTTTCAAGCGTACCTAGGGGCTGCCCAAACCCTGAACCCCAAGGCCCACTGTCAGGTGGACAGGCGACATCGGCTCAGCACGTGGGGGTGACAGCACACCCTCGTTCGCCGGGACTGCCTCCGGACACGTTCAGGTTGCATCCCGAAACCCCAAGACGAAACTTGGCGAAAACCCCGAAAGCCTTCAACCCCTTCAAAATCAAACACTAAAACCTTTAAAGGCTGGCAACCGCACTTCCTAAACACCAAAACGCCGAAAGCCCTGACTAATAAATGCAGACCAGTCCCGGAAACCCCTACACTACCCAAAACCCTTGAGGGACAGGGTTGAGTTTGGGGGTTCCCTCACACCCTGCCCCAAACCCCCAAACCTCCATCCTAAACCCTCAACCCAAACCGTAAAGCCCTAAACCCCCAACCTAAAACCCTAAGCCAGGCCTGGGCCACTGCCTCGTTCTTCGAGCCCTTCCTGCTGCGCTTCTTGCGCCGCTGGGGCATGTCGTCGAAACATGACGGCAATGCCGGCAGGCAGAACATGGCTGGCACGTGAAAAAAAATCTCTCAGAGTTCCGGAAAACCAAAAACCAAAACCAACCTCTGACCTGCCGGCCCTAAAAAAACCAAGCTGGGCTGTGGGGTGAGTCCATGTGAGTGACTTTTTGCACGGTATCGATGCATATATATATATATATATATATATATATATATATATTAGTTTTTTGTATGTGTATATATGTATACACATATATATATATATATACACATAATAAAGATACATATATACATACAGACATACATAAAGAGATAGATACACATATAGAAAAAGATATAGATATAGATATAGGTATAGATATCGGCATAGCTTTGGGTATTTTTTATGCCAGCTGGGACCACTTTGCTTCCCTCAGTGGGCTTAGGACTTAAGCCCTGAGCCGTAGACAATACACCCTAAACCCTAAACCCTAAACCCTAAACCCTAAACCCTCGAGCTGATCCCTACAGGGAATGAAATGCCGGGGCCCTCAGGGACCGAAGGGTGTTGTTGTTCTTGTCTTTAGGGTTTAGGGTTTAGGGTTGAGGGCTTAGGGTTTAGGGTTTAGGGTTTAGGGTTTAGGGTTTAGGGTTTAGGGTTTAGGGTTTAGGGTTTAGGGTTTGGGGTTTAGGGTTTAGGGTTTAGGGTTTAGGGTTTAGGGTTTAGGGTTTAGGGGCCAGGGTTGAGGGTTTAGGGTTTTGCGTTTTGGGTTTTGGGTTTAGGGTTCAGGGTTTCAGGGGTCTAGCATTCAAATGGGGGGGAGAGGCGGGGCAGCCAAGGAACCGTCATGGTGTGATATGCCCGGAAAACTATTTAAAACAAAAAAGAATTATTTACTACCAAAAAGAATTTTAAAAAGAAGCGAAAGGTTGGAGTTCTTGAACCCCCCCTAAAGCTCCTAATCGAAAAGGGAAAAGAAAGGCAAAATCCCCAAAGCACCAAAAGCCCCAAAGCACCTAAAGCCCCTACAAGCCCCAAACCCCAAAGCTGTTCCGGGGCTTTTTGGGGTGGCCTAGGGTTTAGGATTTAGGATTTAGGGTTTAGGGTTTAGGGTTTAGGGTTTAGGGTTTCGGGTTTAGGGTGGCTTGGGTTTTAGGGTGGTTTAGGGTTGAGGGGTTTAATTTAGGGGTTCGCGGGGTTTACGGGTTTAGGGCTTCTAGGTTCCTTCACAGCCATTGGGGTTTCAGGTTTTGCAGTTTGGGTGGTCTAGTGATTCTCGTTTTTACTTCCAGGCTTCTTGAGAGATGAAGGTTCAAAGAGTCAACCCTAAACCTTACACCCTAGACCCCATACCCTAAACCCTAAACCCGAAACCCTAAACCCTAAACCCCATACTCTAAACCCTTAACCACAAGTTGCCAGGACGAGGTGCGGAGTTCTTGGGCACCAAATCCGTGATCTTCTCCTGCGAAGGTGCACAAGTCTGAAGGCCGAGAGGGCTGAGAACTGCGGGCTTGGGTGTACCTCTCGACCCGCAAGGTTTAGGGGTTAGGGTTTAGGGGTTAGGGTTTAGGGTTTGGGGTTTGGGGTTTGGGGTTTAGGGTTTAGGGTTTAGGGTTTAGGGTTTAGGGTTTAGGGTTTAGGGTTTAGGGTTTAGGGTTTAGGGTTCAGGGTTTAGGGTTTAGGGTTTAGGGTTTAGGGTGTAGCATTGGTAAGCTGAACACGGTAATGTGAAGAAATGCACACCAAATCACCAACCAATCACAGCTCATAGCGAGCCAAAGGTAGAGAACATTCACATGTCGCAAGGGCCTTTCTCATCGAACAAGAATCGGGTCCGGAAGCATATAAGCCCTCCGCATGCAACGAACGCTGACCCCTTCATTCAGGGGATCCACTCCCAGGATGACTCGGACCCCTTCTTCTGGTGGTTTGGGGTTTAGGATTAGGTGGTTTGCTATGGGCTTGGGGGTCATGGGTACGTGGAAGTATAGCGCATCATATAACTCATGTCAAGGTACACCTAACCCTGCCTTTGTCAACCCAAGCACCTTCACGAAGGCCGGAAAGGTACGTCTAAGTACACATGAAATTTCAAGTACTCTGCCCGTCTGCCTGAA
This sequence comes from Symbiodinium natans, assembly GCA_905221605.1. Classification (NCBI taxonomy): domain Eukaryota; class Dinophyceae; order Suessiales; family Symbiodiniaceae; genus Symbiodinium; species Symbiodinium natans. The sequence goes on from CAJNDS010002646.1 coordinate 473,042, forward strand.
CGGAGTGGATGAGCGCCCGTACCTGTCCAGGGTTTCCATTGGGTTTGAGCGGCTGATGGCTTTTTGGCTTAAGTAGGGCTGTACCTGCGTTGGGGTCCTAAACCCTAAACCCTAAACCCTAAACCCTAAACCCTAAACCCTAAACTGCGGTTGCATCCTTGGAGCTGGCCAAGTTGAGAACTGGCCCTTGGGGTGGGGGGGGGGGGTGCAGAGCTTAGCAGGGGGTGGCATTACTTGAAGGCTCATGGCTACTGAGGGTTTAGGGTTTATGGTTTAGGGTTTAGGGTTTAGGGTTTAGGGTTTAGGGTTTAGGGTGTAGGGTTCAGGGTTTAGGGTTTAGGGTTTAGGGAAGATGCGCCACCTGTGTAGGTGACGATGGATCCAGCTGAAATGCCTTCGTCAATACAAGTCCGCGCGCCCGGCCGACTCCAATCCAACTCACAAGGGAACCAGCACGACACAGCTTGACAAGAAGACCACCTTCTTGAAGGCTCATGGGTAGCTATCTATATGTATATATATATATATAGACATATAACGGTTTTAAGGTTTAGGGTTCAAGGTTTAGGGCTTAGGGTTTAATTAGGGTTTATATATATATATATATATGTATAGGGTTAGGGTTAGATGTGCCCTAGCAAAGGCTATCACACAACGAACCTAGATCTACAGACCCTAAACCCCCACAAGCCCGACACCACAAACCATACATCTAGAGGCCTCCTCAGAGGGCTCCGCACTGAACCCTAAAAGAAGAAAAGCCCTAACAGCCCTAAAGTCCCTAAAGCCCTAAAGCCCTAAAGCCCTAAAGCCCTAAAGCCCTAAAGCCCTAAAGCCCTAAAGCCCTAACCCCCAAGCCCTAAACCCGAAACCCCATCTTTGCTTTACCAAAACATCCTAGACAGGCCTTTGGCGCCCTCAAACCCTGATATTACTGCACAATTCTACTGTTCTACCGGTAGTTCTCGAAATTAGGTTTTTTTTTTTTTTTTTTGGGGGGGGGGGGTCCTGCATATAGTACGGCACCCTTACAAGAAGGACCCTAATTAAGAGAACTACCCATCATTATTTGTTCTACTCTTACCTACTTCGTAGGAATGCCCTGCAACCCCCGAGAAAAATATTCCTAAACAGAACCCGCCCAACAATGGAAAATATGAAATATCCCAAGAGCCTACCTAGAGTCAAGGGGCTGAAGGAGGGGCCCTTATAAGGGACCTTAGGGGTTGTATTTAGGGGCTACATAGGTATATAGGGAATACATAAGGTATATCTAGGGGTTCTATAAGGGAATCGGATTCGGGGTCCCTTCTAGGGACCCTCCTTATACCCCTCAATAGAGTTCCAACGGCCTAGACCCTAAACCCTAAACCCTAAACCCTAAACCCTAAACCCTAAACCCTAAACCCTGAGTATAATCGTACACCATCAGACCAATGGCCTGGAGATCTTTCTCATCACGTCCATCGCGCGGGTCCTTCGGGCACGTGGCGCCCAAGCGGAAAGAGCAAGCAAGTGTCTGGAAGGGGCTTAAGCGAACTCTCGCGCTTTTCGGGGGTTTTTGGGGGGACCCAGAAGACCCCCAAGATTTCGTTTAGGGCTTTTGGGTGTTTTGGGGGGCTCTAGCAAGTTGCGGATTTAGGGGGCAGCTTAAGACATGTTGGGATTCGTGTTCTTGGTCTTGCCCCCGGATGGCCCGAGAAACTCCTATTCAGCTGTCGATGGCCCCTGGTCCTGATCTCCCCACATAGTGCAGATACCGTTGCCGTAGACACGACCCCACCTACATGGGTAGCTCTCTGAGTTGGGGGCCGTTTTGGGGGGGGTTTATAATACCTAGACCCTAAACACAAAACCCTAAAAACTAAACCCTGAACTCTGAACTATCTAAACTCTAGACCCCAAACACTCCACCCTATACACTCCTTTTTCAACCGGGCGCCGAGTGTCTGACAGTACCTGCTTGAGGCTTTGGGGAGGGCCTTTCCACTAGAGGGCCACGAAGGCGAAAGGCTTGTTTAGGGTTTAGGGCGCTAAGCCCTAAACGCTTGACCCTAGACCGTAAACCCACCTAAACCCCCAGCCCTAAAGGAGCGTCTGAGCCCAAGAACCGGCGCCCCTAAACTTATTTGCCACGTCACTAGGTCGGCCATTGGAACCCTCTATCTTGAACCTGAAAGAGAACATACAACAGTCGCCCTAAACCCCAAACCCTGAACCCCAACCCTAAACTCGAAACCCTAAACCCTAACCACAAACCCTCAACCCTACACCCTAAACTCTGAACCCCAAACCCTAAACCCCAAACCGTAAACCCTAGGACGGCGGATTGGATCAGCTCAGAGCTCTGGCTTCTTCGTTGTTGCGGCCTCGGCCGAAGGCCGTTTTGGTGCGTTTAGGGCTTCTTGGGGTTTAGGGTTTAGGGTTTAGGGTTTAGGGTTTAGGGTTTCGGGTTTCGGGTTTCGGGTTTCGGGTTTGGGGCTTGGACCTCTTGGAGTTAAGGGCTTAGGGTTTGAGAGCTTAGGGTTGAAGGTTTAGGCTTCTAAGGAATGGGATGTAGGGGTTTAGTTCTGGGGGCTCAAGGGTTTAGGGTTTAGGGTTAGGGTTCCGGGTGTGTCACACGCTCCGCGCACACCACCACACAAGGGCGTGTGTTTTGGTGTGCACCAAAGTTCACGTCCTCTCCCAACCCACCCATGATGACAAGTTCAGGGTCTTCATATATGTAGAGCGTGCAACCAATTGCAGAATTTCATCTAGATGACATACAACAGGAAAGCTAGCTCAAATGTCTTAAAATTTCAAGTGGTGCCATTTGATTAAAACCTAAGAAACACTTACCCTCCCCTTCCTACCTGCCTGCAGTTTGGCATGATCTTGGCATCACGTCATATAGCGATCTTCTCCATAGTGTCCGTCCCGCCACTTGACCCAGCCCTACCTTGTAGTGCCGTTTTAAATTTGCAAAGGTCTTATTTAACATAGTATGTATTACTTCCTTGGATATGCTATATACCTATAAACGACTACAAACAATTGTTACTGCAGCGATTAAAAAAATAATGCAAGTTACAACCGAAGTGCTATATAACACATCTACGGAAATGGTTACAATACTGAAGCATACTTAGTGCTTCACAGAGTGAACGCAGGCTGGCCTCCTACAAAAGCGCCCTTGATAGGTAATGTAAGTCCAACTGGAACTATGAAGCATTTACAACCTCCACAGCATCAGCTTACAACGTTTTTACAACAGTACATACTGCTATAGTGGCATATCTTGACTGAACAAATTTGCTATCTTATCTAAAACCTAAAAGCTAACATATGTGAGCACGCATAATAATGGCAGCCACATAAAATACCAGCATAAATATTTCAGTGAACGTCTTGTTCTCGACATCTGCCAGTCTGGTTTCCAACTCAAAAATTGCATTTTTTCTTGGGCCACTAACTTAGTTCCAGTGTCTTCAACTCTGCCTTCAAAAGATTCAAAGTTTGCCTGCATCGCTTCAGATATCCTATCAACTGTTGCCGGTCGTGCTTCCCACATACCATAGTGGTGTTGCTTTACTCCACTCCCAATATATTTGCACAGTTTCTGTACATATTTACAATTTCGCAAGTGACAGGCCGCTTAGTCGGGTCGTTTCAAATCGAGTCAAATCCGTGAACCGACGCTTCAGAGAATCGGGTACTGAATCTGGGGGATTACAAAAACCGAATCGGTTTGGCGCTGCAGTGTTAGCTATCACTATTCTTAGAGATGCTGGATATGCGTGTATATAGCCCCCTGATCAGACACTCACACACATACGTATGTATAATGTATACGTACATATGCCCTTCTCCTGCTGCCTTGCCGTGGCATCAAGCCCCTACACCACCCAGCCTGCAAGCGCATGCGTCCTCCACATGGAGTCTTCGAATCGATTACTGAAAGGAGACAAACGGGAAGATCTAGTAGGCCCGCTCACTTGCAAGAGCTCTTGGATGCCTTTGGCTGGCTGCATGGTTTAGGGCGTTGGGTTTAGGATTTGGGGCTTGGGGAGAAGTTTAGGATTTAGGTCGCATAAGATCCTGATGAGACGGCTTAGTGAAGGTACATGAGGTATTTAGACTGTAGCCTGCACTCCTTCCAACAAGTTTAGGTTTTCTTGGGGAGTTGTGGCCCAGAACAAAGGGGGAATTTAGCGGGGCTGTAATTAGAGGGAATATCTCCTACTGCCGAAATTTAGGGCCGGGCTAGGGTTCAGGGTCTCAGGTCTAGGGTCACGCGGTAAACCATGCACATTACGGACACCTCTCCTCTCACACAAGACCCAACAAATCTGCGTCAAGATCAACACGTGAGCTCGCGGCTAGTAGCTTGAGAAGCTTCTTCCTTTGCACATGCTGCGCATCTGCGCTGACGAAGGCGAATAGAAGAGTTGGGGCCTCCTGCTCTCCCAAACCGGCTTCAAACTGGAGGCCCATACAATCGTATGGGGAAGAAATAGTTAGCAGGGATACTTTAACCAAGAAAAATTGCAGGAACCTCGAGGCCCAACCTTAAGTTCTCGACGCCTCCGTAATAAGGGCGACGCGTTGGCTGTCCTTTCAAATCGCCCATTCCATGTTCTTTCCTCGGCTCGAGGTTTGTACTTTGGGATTTGGGGTACTTCATAGCTTGGTGGAAGGGGCTGCAGCCTTGAAGAGGGTCTTAGGGTTTAGGGTTTAGGGTTCAGGGTTAGAGTTTAGCCTTTCAAAAGGGTAGTTTCGTGGTCCCTTAGTACGGGTTCTCGGCGATCCGTCTTTCGCGGCCACTTTCGCGGACTTTCGCGAAACATCGACTACGGAGAGTCGGATATACAAACTGCATTTGGTCACAAGCTTGGCTACACAGCGCTGAGGCAGCAGGGGGCTTCGGAAGCGTACGCCTGCAGAATGATCGCCTGCTCTGTTTCGTGTCCTTTCTTGTACCATCGCTAGACTTTCGCGGATGCATTGCTTTACATCTTAAGCCGCTTTTATAGAAGACGCGGATCGCTTGAATAGATGCTTTGGGTTGGAATGACATGGGCGAGGGAGTGAATTAGTTCGCGGACTGCATGAATAAGGGGGCCCAAATGAATAGCTTCTGGCTTTCAGGTGTGCAACATCCCGGCTCTCCAGAAATTGTTCTGTATTCCGCCTGGAAGAAAGACGGAGGCGTGCCAAAGCCGCCAGACGCCGCCAGGCCCTGCAGTGGAGCTCCGGAAACTGCACCACAGATGCAGAGAGCCTCCAGCGCCATCAGAGGTGATGAACCTTCCCTAAAGACGGCGAGAAGTTTGGAAATTTGGCGTTGCGCGTCCTGTGCTTTCGGAGTTCTGTGTTTCGCACGCAAAGCAAAACGCAGGGAAGTTTCCTGTCACAGAGCAGGAAATGGCGCGCCGCGGATGGGCACAGGTTCAAAGGACATATAGTCTACTAACACCACAAAAAAGCATGCTGAAGCCAGAAAAAATGCCGAGCCAGATCGAATTTGAAGAAAGGCATGTCAGGAAGCACCGTTTTTAAAGTGGAAGCCTAAGACGACGGTGCGTTTAGCCCACCAACTCTATAAAAGCGAAGCGTCTGTGCACTGGTCTATGGAAGTATATGCGGGGCACGGTGGACTGGACTATACAAACAACCGGAGTCTGGGTGCTCTGCACACACACCAGCGACTTTGCTAACGGAGGGTAGGTGCAGGGTTGCCAGGTTGAGGGGCTTAGGGTTTGGGCGTTGAGGTTAGGATCGCACGGGGTCGAAGCAGTTTTTCCATTTATTGGACAGAGGGACGCTGAACGCTTGTGGAAGAGTTCCGCCGTAAACCCAACCCTGAAACTTACACCAGGAACCCTAGTTGACTCGCCGCAACTCCGCTTGCGGCGTTTAACTCTCAGCTACTTCTCCTGTTGAGGCTTCAGGTTTATGGGACATTTATTAACTATTTTTTACGAGGGTTTAGGTTTTGGCTTAGGCTCGTCCTGTTTGGCACAAAGGGAAACAAAATCATACAAGTACTAGGTGGGTGTGTAGGGTTTACAGTGTGAGCATTTACGCTTTGTAGACTTAGATGGGCTTAGGGGTTGCGGGCTTTAACCCTCCTCCCGCTCTGCAGCAAAATCCTTAACGTTCAAAGGTATGATGCAGGAGCCTCACGAATATTCAATTAGGTTTGGGGTTGAGGGAAAGAGCTAGAGTCAGCTAGGGAACGTCACGATCCTAGCGCACGTGCCCAAGCTCATAGCATTCGTTGCTGCAGTGTAGGTTTGACAGATCAAGAATTCAGAATTTTCATGGGCCCCCCAGATTCCGCGCACTCTAAGAAACTTTCTGAGCAAGCGAGAGAGCAAACAACGTCGGCGCAAGTACGGGAAAAAGGGCTACGGCTGCCGTAAGGCTACAAACACACCGTCGGCGCAAGTGCTTGAAAAGGGGCTACCGCTGCCACAGGGCTACAAACACTCCAAAGATCTATTTTTTACAACACTGACACGTTCCCCAGTGAGCCGAGCTCACCTTCGAGATAGCCCCTGAGCGTACCCTCTCGTACTCTTGACACGCTCTGCATTTTTTCCTCATAGTACTCAAACCTTTTGCGCTTGATTGGTTTTGGCTTTGCCAAAGTTTGGCTTTGCCAAAACCTCAGCCCCAGCATCTGCCTGACCTCCACGCTTCTCATTATTCTGCTTGATGCGTGCCACCTCGTTCACCGAGAATAATGTAATACGTATACATATATACATATATACATACATACATATATATATATATATATGTATGTATTTATTTATTTATACACATATGTGTGCTTGTATATGATGGTTCTTTCTATCCGTTTACACGCGCTGTCCGCAGAAACGAAAAACAATTAGCAAACGTATGTACTTATTGTTTACCGCCCGGAGGCTTGCCTTCTTCCGGGCTGTTGCAACCTCTGCTTCCACGAGCTTGAGGTTTAGCTCGGCTGCTTGAAGGATTGAAACAGCCACGGCATTGCAAGGTGCACAAACTCAAAGCAACGCATTTTTTTACAACACAAATTCAAAGGACTCAGTAGGCTCTTGGAGTCTCCGGCCCACAGGGTCCTCGCCATCAGAATCGTGGGCGCTCGCAATCGAATTTCAGAGTCGGGAACACGGGGGATTCCCTAAGCGATCTCCAAGGCTTGCGAATTTTGGCCCGGACAGGGTACATGCACTTCATCCCCGCCCAGGTCTCTTTCGACGAGTCTCTTGAGGCTTGCGACAATGCATCTCATGCACCTGTGAACGCGCAAGAAACCAGAGAAAAGAACAACAGCTGCTCCATGCCATGGGCATATGTAACATTATGGCACGAACAGGAAGTCAAGAGTTTGACATACGACCTCTTGCGAAAAAGCACCGTGTTGTGTTGAGCCAATGTTCTGATGACGCACATGTTTTTTGCCATTTAATCAATCGGTGGGGCCGAAGCTCCTGGCTCACGTCAGGCAAAGTTCTTTTTCGTTTTTCTCGCACCTTTCTTTCCGTCGGTCATGCAATGCCTGCGCAGGTCGCCCAACTCGCACGCCAGGCTACGGAGAAGCAACATGGGTCGGTCAGGGCATGCCGGTGGCAAGAGGTGGGGCGGCCGGGGGCCTCGGCGAGGAGGCACTTGTTTTGCAGGTTTTGCTCTCCAAGCACCCGCCATGTCTCGAGGCCGTCATGCGTGGACCAAACACTGTGCCGCCATGTCTTGGCTCAATACTGATCTCGCAACGGATGAAAAATTCTTGTGAGTGACGTCGCCCGGCGTCGAGTCGACGCACACGGCTCACGGCCACATCGCCACAGGGGTGCCCTTGGCATCCAGCAAGATGGCCGCGAAGGAGAGCGTGGCGCCCTGCGCGCGGGCGGAAGATGGCGGTCGCGTAGCCAGCCTCTTGCCAGTGGCAGCATTCTTCACCCAGCGGAACGTCGGTGGCAAGACTTCCGTGGCTCCGCTGGGCATCTCCAGCACGAGGCCTGGCGGGCAAGTTTGGCGACGCCAGGTGTGCAGGTCCAGCACGGCCTTCACCTTGGCGGGCTGCCCGTTCATGAGGCCGCGCTCCCCTTACGGGGAGGCCCCTTTACGGGGAGGCCCCTTACAGGAAAGGCCCTTTACCCTTTACAGGGGGAGGCCTCTTCTTGGAGGGAGGCGCCTTCCAGCACGCCTGTCGCGTGCGCCGGCAGCTTCCAGGTGCAGTTCACGGAGCTCCTTGCTGCGACTGACATGACACCTCCGGAGATGGCAGGGGTTGTCGGGTTTAGGGTTTAGGGTTTTGGGTTTAGGGTTTCGAGTTTGGGGTTTAGGGTTTAGGGTTCAGGGTTTAGGGTTTAGGGTTTAGGGTTGAGGGTTGAGGGTTGAGGGTTTAGGAGTTTGGAGTTTAGGGTTTAGGGTTTAGGGTTTAGGGTTTAGGGTTTAGGGTTTAGGGTTTAGGGTTTAGGGTTTAGGGTTTAGGGTGGGTTTGGGTTTTGGGTTTTTGGGTTTGGGGCTTTGGAGCTTTGGGGTTTGGGGGTCTCGAAAAACGGCACGTAAAAGCAAATGGCTGGGGTCTGCGTGAGAGCTTTGCGTGTCTGGCGGCACAGAGCTTCCTCATGACCCTAAAGCCTGAACTCCAAACCCTAAACCCGAAGCCCTAAACCCCAAACCCTAAACCGTGAACCCTAAACTCTCGACCCTAAACGAAATGTCGGCACGCACTTTTTCTGCGCCCTTCTTCGCGCGCGTGCGCTCGCTGCGCAGATATCCACGAGGGTGCGGGGCGGAAGCCGAGGTGAGAGTCTTCAAGCCTAGGGTTTCGGGTTTAGGGTTTAGGGCCGCGCCCGCGTTTAGGGTTTACGGTTTAGAGTTCAGGGTTCAGGGTTCAGGGTTTAGGGATTAAGGGTCTAGGGTCTAGGGTCTAGGGTTTAGGGTTTAGGGTTTAGGGTTTAGGGTTTAGGGTTTAGGGTTTAGGGTTTAGGGTTTAGGGTTTAGGGTTTAGGGTTTAGGGTTTAGGGTTTAGGGTTTAGGGTTTAGGGGACAAAGGGCAACAAAAGGTCCTACTTCACTGCTTCTGGCCCCGTTGCTGGTGCTGGCTCAGCCAACACCACGAAGTCTTTGAGCTTCTCGTCCTGCGACGGGCAGCCAGAACATCTTTGGAATCTCACCTTACCTGCCACACCATGCACCCCAACCCTTAAACCCTGAACCCCAAACCCTAAACCCTGAACCCCAAACCCTAAGTAGTAGCTTACATGTGCTTGAGCTTTCGGCACAGGCAAAGTCCTGCTGTCTTTTCTAGGGTTGGAATACTCTTGAGGTGCTCCTGCACCATTTGGGGGCATAGGTTTTTCTAGGGTATGATCAATTCGGGTTTAGGGATGGGCGTCCAGGGCAGGCAAGCCATTCCGGATCTTCAAAGGCAAAGCACAAGAACGTGCAAAGCTCCGGCGTTTTTGGGCAACGAAGAATGCTAGTGCTTCTGGAACGGTTCTGGTTTGAACCGTGGCCCATACCGGAAAATCCGCGGTAGGGTTCTGCGTACCCGTGCGGGGGGGAGAGGAGGGCAGGCGGCGGGGAGGTTAAACACTGCTTCACCACGTATATGGGAGTTCCGAAATTAGGGGTACCGGATTGGGGCCCGTTCTATAAGGGAATCCTACCATTTGGGGGTCTATATTTGGGGTCCCTTATTTTGGTCGAACTTGCAGAAGCCCTCTACACTTTTAAGTCAAGGTTCTTAAGGGAGGGGAAGGGGGGGGGGTTCGGGATTGGTAGGTAATCGTTAAGGCGCCCGAAGCTTCCCCAAGGTTCCCCAGGTCCCTACCCCCCATGAGCCTCCCCACTTAAGAACCCTATAACTACAGGCCTTGTCACTCTTGGGGTAGACGCTGACGATTGCATCTGGGTCATCTGGACAGCGCGACAGGTGCTTGCCCGGCGTGCCTTCTTTGTCTTTGCCTGGCAGGCGTCCGTAGGCCCTCTAGGCACAGTTTGGAGTTGAGGGCGTAGGGTTCAGGGTTTGGGGTTGAGGGCTGTGTGAACCTTACCTAGTGTTACGTCTAGCGCTACCCTACTCACATCCCTACCTTATCTACCCATGACCCTTCAAGCAGGGAAAGGGTTTAGGGTTTAGAGTTGAGGGTTTAGGGTTCAGGGTTGAGGGTTTAGTGTTTAGGGTGTTAGAGTTTAGGGTTTAGGGTTTAGGGTTGAGGGTTTAGGGTTTAGGGTTGAGGGTTTAAGGTTTCGGCTTTCGGCCTTTTTTTTCAGCGCGCGCCTTTGTAGCACATTCGGATGCACGTTCTGCGGCATGTGTCCGGCGATGGCTCCCCTTCGATACCATCGAAGGTCCTCTTGATGCCTCGGCTTGCCGGCTTAGGGTCTATTCGCTGCGAGGTGGAAAAATAACCTAAACTCCAAACCCTAAACCCTAAACCCCAAACCCTAAACCCTAAACCCTAAACCTATCCAAGGACAGGATATGGGGCTTCCGGAGACAGGATTCAAGGCGCTAGTGTGTAGACCTTGGGGATCTTGGGCTTGGGTAAGGACAAACGGGTTCTTGCTTCTTGCTCAGGAACTTCTGTTTCGGCTGGCTACAATGGCCAAAGAAACCCATCGTGTTTACCACAGGCCCCCGAAGTCGGGATGCTAAACCCTAAGTCCTAAACCCGAAATCCTCTGAACCCCAAACCCGAAACGCCCTAAACCCTAAACCCCAAACCTATATATGAACATATGTGTCTTTATACATGTGCATGTGTATGCATGTGTATATATATATATGTATATGTATATAGAGATATACATATCTATACCTAAGCCCAGAGCTTTGGCCTTGAGGGCACCAAAAAAACACAGCGCAGGCCCGAAACTCTAAACCCTAAACCCTAAACCCTAAACCCTAAACCCTAAACCCTAAACCCTAAACCCTGAACCCGAAACCCCAAGCCCTAAACCCTAAACCCGGCGCAGGCCTAGGTGCAGCACTCGTGGCACTCCTCGGGTGCCCTCTCGCAGCACCGCTGCTCCTTCACCCACCATACAATCGGGTTCAGGGTTTAGGGTTTAGGGTTTAGGGTTTAGGGTTTAGGGTTTAGGGTTTAGGGTTTAGGGTTTAGGGTTTAGGGTTTAGGGTTTAGGGTTTGGGGTTTAGGGTACGTATGGGTTTAGGGTTTAGGGCCTAGGTTAGAGTGTAAGGCGAAGCTCTACACCCTAACTTTCTACAACCTAACTCTCGGCATGCCCTAAAGCCCTAAGCCCTAAACCCTCAACCCTAAACCCTAAACCCTAAACCCTAAACCCTAGACTCGGATCCGGGCTTGAGCCCCTGAGCATCCCCAAACGCCCTTCGCAACACGAAAGGCGGCTCCCCTGGCTTCAGCGCGTAGCCGCAAACCTGCCGGTTTGGAGGGTTTGGGGTTTAGGGCTACTAGGGTTTAGGGTTTAGGGTTGCAAGGTTGAGGGTTCCAGGGTTCCAGGGTTCTAGGGTTCTAGAGTTTTGGGGTTTTAGGGCTTCAGGGTTTTGATGGTTTGAGGGCGCCTCGAGAATTCGAAATGCCAGACCTTGAGCTTTCAGAGCTTTTATAACCTGTGGCCTGCCGTCATGTGGGGGGGCCTTCGTGGGGTGTCGGCTCCCTTATACTTTCTCACAGGTTGGGCTTTGGGGCTTTGGGGGTTAAAGAGTTTAGGGTTAGTGCTTGGGTTGTGGGGTTTGGGGTTTGGGGGTCAGGGTTTGCCTTGTCCCGCTGATAGCAGCCCCCCATTATATTCCCTTTGAAAGGACTGGTAGCATAAGGCCCAGTCCCGCGCGTAAACCCTCAACCAGGGCCGATATGGCCACTAGTCCAGGCCTAAAGATCCAGGTCGCAGGGTTTAGGGGACCCCCTAGACTCAGACCCGAAGCCCTAAACAACCTTAACAACTGTAAGAACCCGAACACCCCTAGCAATCCAAACCCCGCAATCCGGAATCCTAACCCCCCTAAAAACCCTAATATAAGGGCCTGAATAATTAGAACAGGGTTGTGGGAGGTTCTTGTAGTACAAGAATAAAGGCGCCATAAGGGAATACTAGTAGTAACTATTCCGACCCCTTACAGTACTAACCCTGAGACCCTTGCTCAGCGCCTTCTAAAACCCCTGAAAACCCTAACAGCTCTGAGACCCTAAACCCTAAACCATCAACCCCAATCCCTAAACCCTAAACCCTAAACCCTAAACCCTGAACCCTGAACCCTAAACCCTCAGCCTGAGACCCCTTCTCAGCGCCTTGTTCTGTCGCAAAGGGTGGCCATGCGGGTCGAGCGGCCCGATCCCCTGGGCACCGCTTTCAGATTCTTAGCGACACCTGAAGAACCCTAACTTGGCTGCACTCAGGAGGGTAGCTAAAAACTAAACTTTTAGCTGCCTTATTAAGAAACCCAATAAACCCAAAAAGGCTAAAGATGTAAAGCTACAGTAAAGAACCACAAAGCCAATATAGGGGAATAATTAGGGCTTTGGGGGGGGGGCCTGGTATAGCATGGCATAATATCAAAGGTGCCCACAAGGGAAGTTTCTTAGCAACTATTCCGACCCCTATAGCAAGCCCCCAAACCCCTGAGCCCTAAAGCCCTCAGTGACCCAAGTGCCCAATGTGACTCAAGGTTCTGCCCAAGCACTCCTCAAAGTGTCCCTCCTTCCTCATGTTCCAAGTGCCCCCCGAGTGTTCGTGTCTAACGCGATCCCAAGTGAACCATAAGAGGCCCTAGTGTCTCAGGTGACCGAAAAAACAGGGGACGTTTGCCAAAATCACTTTGCATCCAGACTACATGAAGCAGGGTATAAATTACGTGCTGTTCTTGGTGAGTGTATACAAGGTTCCTTTTTATTGGTGAGTGTATGTATTGGGTGTCCTTTTGGGGATACAAGAAATATAAACCCTACATCACATGTTGCTTTGCTCGAGGTTAAAAATCACAAATAAGAGGCCTCAACTCCGTGAGAGTGTTAGATGGCCGGCCTTGAAGTGGTGCTCGCAGGCGTCCCCTAAACCCTAAACCCTAAACCCTAATCCCTAAACCCTAAACCCTTAACCCGAAACCCTAAGCCCTAAGCCCTAAGCCCTAAACCCTCCTTGGGACAAAAGGACTCCTTCAGGTTCCCCCCCCCCCCCCCCGCCCAAATCTTCAGCGCAAGTTGCATCGTCCTCGGCTATTGGCTCCTTTGGCGGTGGCGGCGGGGGTGGTGCCACTGGCAACTTTGGGCCTGCAGAGTGCGGAGCTTTGGAGTGCGGGGGAAGGGGGGGGGGGGGGGGCGGAAGGTTTAGGCGGAACCCGATGATACAGTTTGGGGCTAGAGGGTTTAGGGTTTAGGGTTTGGGGTTTTGGGTTTGGGGTTTGGGGTTTAGGGTTTAGGGGGTCCTGTACCCTCAACCAAACCCCAAACACTGTGACACTTTCCTCCGGCCCCCCGAAGAATAATGAACCCAAAACACCTACTAGCAACTACTGGCAATCGTGCATACTTCTGTATGCCCCCTGTTCTTCATCCCGACGCCTACTTCTGGGGCGGCACAAACCGAAACACAAAACGCACCAACGACTTGTGCGCGAAGGGAGCAGAACTCTAGAATTGGAATGTGCCCCCTGATACCAACCGTCCTTAATCGGAATTCTAGTACCCACCTTCGTAATCCCTGTTAAGGACTGCGATTATGGGGGGGAACATCTCAACCCCCCAGAACCTCATCAGCCCCCGACCCATGCAACAGCGCCCAAAACCCGGACTCTTGGTGGCCATTGTTGCTGCTGAAGAAGGACAGCCAGAGTACAACAGCAACCAGGTTAAAACTTGTACCTTAAACCTAAAACCTGAAAACCTATACCCTAGACCGTAAACCCGAAATAACAAGCCTGGAGCGTCCATTCAAGCCCTAACCCCTAAACCCCGACTAGCAATGTTGCATTGTTTTTCTTGGGGGCCCCCTCCAAAAAGACAAGTGTGCTGACTTAGAAAATTCTGCACATGCTTGGGGGGCCATGGCGGTACCCAGGATTCCTTTCAACATGTCCCGTAGCTAGCCTTTAACATCAACCGGCCCTGAGGAACCCGGCGGACCGTCTAAAGGAGACCAAATTTGGGGAGTTTCCGAAATTCGGGGCACCTTTTTGGAGGTCTTTATTATAAGGGGATCCTACTGTTTGGGGGTCTGTACATATGAGGGGGTGCCCTTTTTTAAACCCCCATTTCGGCTCGGGGCACAGGAAGCAGAGTCCAGCTGCTGACCAGAAACCGAACCCACAACCCCAAGCTGGGAACTTCCTCTTGAGACCCCCCCAAACCCTAAACCCTAAACTGCCCTAAACCCTAAACCTTAAACCCTAAACCCTAAACCCTAAACCCTCAACCCCATCTCCTCATTCCTGCCCTCTTTGGGGTCTCACCCCCCTAAACCCTAAACCTTAAACCCTAAACCCTAAACCCGAAACCCTGAACCCGGCCTTTTATCTTAAAGGGCTTGATCTTCATGGCTCCGAAGAATGCCGTGGACCGCTCCCGGGACTTCACTGGGCCACAGCCTGGATGAAGAACTGGCAGAGGGCTGGAGGTGGGGGGGGGGGGGGCCAGGGTTTAGGGTTTGGGGTTTAGGGTTTAGGGTTTGGGGTTTGGGGTTTAGGGTTTGGGGTTTAGGGTTTCGGGTTTCGGGTTTCCGGTTTAAGGTTTAGGGTTTGGTTGGGGTTTAGGGCTTAGGGTGGGGGGAGGGAGGGTGAGGAGGGCAAGATTTGGGGGGTTAGGGGTTTAGGAAGGGTGGTTAGGGTGTGAGGGCTTGGCTTTGGGGGGACGACAAAAGGTTTCGGAGTTTGGGGGTTGGGGTTTAGGGTTTAGGGTTTAAGGTTTAGGGTTTAGGGTTTAGGGTTTAGGGTTTAGGGTTTAGGGTTTAGGGTTTAGGGTTTAGGGTTTAGGGTTTAGGGTTTAGGGTTTAGGGTTTAGGGTTTAGGGTTTAGGGTTTAGGGTTGATGGTTTAGGGTTTAGGGTTTAGGGTTTAGGGTTTAGGGTTTAGGGTTTAGGGTTTAGGGTTTAGGGTTTAGGGTTTAGGGTTTAGGGTTTAGGGTTTAGGGTTTAGGGTTTAGGGTTTAGGGTTTAGGGTTTAGGGTTTAGGGATTTTGCGCTGGGGAAGGCTAAGAATGAGCCCCAAATTCGAAACCCTTCAGCGGGACCCCTGGGCGAGTTTAGGGCTTAGGGTTTAGGGTTTAGGTTTAGGGTTTAGGGTTTAGGGTTTAGGGTCTAGGGTCTAGGGTTACGTCAGGACACCTACTAGCAAGAGTAGTAAGCGCCAGTAGGAACAATAGTTGAAACAAAACTACAGAAGCTGCAGCAGTGCAAATCGCTAAGGACAACAAAATACCCTTATATGGTTTCCCAAAATTAGGGGTACCTCAGTGGGAGGGGTGAAGGGTCCTTATTCTCCCATCCTAAACCTAAACCTAAACCCTAAACCCTAAACCCGAAACCCAAAATCCTAAACCCGAAGCCCTAAACCCTAAACTCAAAACCTTTAACCCTCAACCCATATCCTAACCCCCTCGACCCCTAGGCCCCTAGACCCTAAACACCTCAACCCTCAACTACCCTCTTCCCAGACCCCTGGGAGGATCCAAAAAACAGATCCCTTTAAAGGTTCCTAAGTATAACCCAATAGTAGTATAGGGCTAAACCCTAAACCCAAAACGCTAAACCCTAAACCCTAAACCCTTTGGGAGTTCTGTTTTTTGGATCTTCCAGGGATCTGGGTCAGGGCCTGGTATGCCGATGTCTGCTGCAGGGAACGCCCCCTCCAGACTCCTGAGCCCATGGGTCGCACCATGTAGGGTCTCGGGTTTAGGGTCTCGGGTTTAGGGTTTAGGGTTTAGGGTTTAGGGCATGCCAGACGGAAGCGTGCTTGGAGAGCGCGCAAGTCTGCAGACCGACCCACCCCAAGACCGCCCACTTACAACTCTCAAGGAGTTACGACCTTCTTTTGTTTTTGTATACAAAGCATCAGCATTCACGCCCTTTTGGGGCCAGGACAAGGGTAGGGAGGCAACAGCCCTGCCTGCCGAGTGCGCAGACGCAAAGGGGCGAAGGCCAGGGAGGCAGGGCCAGTGAATACTGTGCGGACGGCTTTGGCGCGAAGGGGCCAAGGCCAGGAACCCAGAGCCAGGGAACACAGGAACTGCGGACAAAGGGCAGGGATGCAGGGTTAGGGAAGACAGGAGGCTTGGCGCGAAGGGGTGGCCAAGGAGGCCAGGCATGGAGGGCCGGGACTCAGGGACCCAGGGGTCTCCAGGAGCTCTCCCAGGGGGCCTCCAATGCAGGACCGAACAATGTGCGCGGACAGCATGGAATAATATATAATACAGTGACAACTGCTGGGTTTAGGGTTTAGGGGTGAAGCTTTGGGGTTTTGGAGGGATTGGACTCTTTCGGAGTTCTAGGTTCCAGAGGCGTGCCAGGCTCCCAGGATTCGGGCTTGGGAAGGGCGCAGCATGTTAGGGCGTGGATTTCGGGCTTTGGCTCTTTTGGGATTTCCTTGGGGTTGAAGTCTGGCGGTGAGGGTTTGAGGTTTGGGGTCGGCGTTCAGGGTTCAGACTTGGAGGGCGTTCGTGTTCAGGAGTGTAGGATCAGGAGATTAGGGTTTAGGGTTTAGGGGTTTAGGGTTTAGGGTTTAGGGTTCGGGGTTTAGGGTTTAGGGTTTAGGGCTGAGGGTTGCTTGGGCATGCTTAAAGGAGGACGCGGGCATGAGCAGCGGTCCTCCTGGGTCGCGGTATGGAGGGAGGCGCGGCCTGTCGCACGTCCGTTTGGTCCCAATGGGGCCAAAGGGGTGAGACCCCAAAGAGGGCAGTGATGAGCAGATGGGGTTGAGGGTTTAGGGTTTAGGGTTTAGGGTTTAGGACTGAGGGTTTAGGGTTAGAGTTTAGAGTTTAGAGCTTAGGCTTTCAGGTTGAGGGATTAGGGCTTAGAGTTTATAGGGTTTAGCTTGAATCTTGCTTCGAGTTCTGGGAGGCGGCATCTGAAAAGATGCGTTTCAGAACAGCCCAGTCCACACCCTAAACCCCTAAACCCCTGAACCCCTAAACCCCTAAACCACTAAACCCCTAAACCCCTCAACCCCTAAACCCCTAAAACCCCTAAACCCCTAAACCCCTACACCCCTAGACCCCAAAACCCCAAAACCCCGAAACCCCTAAACCCCTAAAAACCTAAACCCCTAAACCCTAGACTACACTCCTCGAGGCATGCGTGGCCTCCGCGTCGGATAGCCACATGGCGCAAAGTCGCCGCGCCATGGCGTGTAAGGGCTTTGCTAGACTTACAAAGGAGTCTAGGGTTGAGGGTTGAGGGTTTAGGGTTTAGGGTTTAGGGTTTAGGGTTTAGGGTTTAGGGCTTAGGGTGGCCGATAGCCAACTAGTTTTCAGGGCAGCACGGGGCTTTGGGGCTTCAGGGCTCACAGCGCTGAACCCTAAACTTAAAACCCTGCACTGTAGGGGTGAGGGATGAATGAAGGTTGCTAAGTCCGGTTGCTTCTTGGGTGGTGCTTGCTGGGTTTGCGAGCCTTGGGTATCAAGTATCGGGCTTGACGGTTTAGAGTTCAGGGCTTAGGGGTTCAAGGCTTAAGGTTTTGTTTTTAGCGGATTGAAGGGGTTGGGGCTCTAAGGGTCAGATCTTTGGGGCTTAGGGCTTCGGGGGTTAGGATTTAGGGTTTAGGGTTTAGGGTTTAGGGCTTGGGGTCTAGGGTTTCGGATTTAGGGCTGGGATTCGGGTTTGGGCTTCAGGGTTCCTTGCTGGGGCTGCTCGCTTGCAGTCGACGCTGCGGCGGTGATCACAACAAGCACCGCCAGTTGGCGGGCTGTCGGCGAGGTAAGGAAACCCCAAACCACAGAAGCAGCAACGCAGTTTAGACTTTCGAGAAAGACACCGTAGACGGAAAGCTCAGAAGGATCGGGGTGAAATCAGTGGAGGGCTGTTCGGGGTTTAGGGTTTGGTGGGGCTTGGGGTCTAGGGTTTCCGGCAAACGGCTTCCATTACGCCTGCAAACCCTAAACCCTGAACTCAAAACTGTCCACCCTAAGCCCAAACCCTAAACCCTAAACCCTAAACCCCAAGCCCTTTGAGCCCTTTAGCCAACGGCCTGATTAGACCGGTCTGGCAGCCGTCCAGAACCACGCGCCCCTGAGGCTTTCGGGTTCCCGCTTATACTAGCAGTCCTTAGAAGGGATGATCATAGGGGGGAATATAATCCCTATTAAGAACTGTTAGCATCAGGGGGAACATCCCAACCCAAACCCTAGTCCCCAGACCCAAACTCCCAAGCACAGAGCCCCACACCCAAAACCCTGAACCCTAAACCCTAAACCCTAAACCCTAAACCGTAAACCCGAAACCCTAAACCCTAAACCCTAAACCCTAACCCCACAATCCTCAGCTTCCATTTTTCTCCTCGGCCGAGCACCTCTCGGTTACTGCACTGCCTTGTGGGGGTCCAGCTTCTCGTAGCCTGGTTTGAGGGCTTAAGGCGTTTAGGGTTTAGGGTTCAGGGTTTAGGGTAGGGTTTAGGGTTTAGGGTTTAGGGTTTAGGGTTTAGGGTTTAGGGTTTAGGGTTTAGGGTTTAGGGTTTAGGGTTTAGGGTTTAGGG
This sequence comes from Symbiodinium natans, assembly GCA_905221605.1. Taxonomy (NCBI): domain Eukaryota; class Dinophyceae; order Suessiales; family Symbiodiniaceae; genus Symbiodinium; species Symbiodinium natans. The sequence goes on from CAJNDS010002646.1 coordinate 491,690, forward strand.
TTTAGGGTGGAGGGTTTAGGGTTTAGGGTTTAGGGTTTAGGGTTTAGGGTTTAGGGTTTAGGGTTTAGGGTTTAGGGTTTAGGGTTTAGGGTTTAGGGTTTAGGGCATAGGGCTTAGGGAGTCGGAGCAGGGGGTAGAGAAGCCGTCGTGATATAGAGTTCCGGGGCTTCAGGCACCCACCTCCTCACACACTTTATTTGGACTTGTATACTACTACCCCGGTTCACTGAATTAAACCCCCCCCCCTTCCCAAGTTGCACACTGAGGTAGTGCATTCCTCTAGGGGTGCTACCTTGGACCCTTAAGGTTGTACCCTTGGGTGTTGGGGACCCTTTTCAAGATCCAAGGTAGTATAAGGGCCGTTTTAGGAGTATACTTAGGGGAACTGATAGGGGTACAGGGGTACAATGTTAGGGCTACGAGTCATATGACTTCCAACGCGCAACCCCCATATCTTACTGCTTGCCGGGTGACTCTCCCAGGTCGTGTACCTGCCCCAAGACCCTAAACCCAAAACCCTAAACCCTAAACCCTAAAGCCCTAAACCGGGGAGTCTAGGGCGTACAAAACCGCGAGGAGAACCGATAGGCCTTGCCGGTTCCGAGCAGGGAATTGGGGGATGAGGGTCCTATGTAGGCTGATATAGGGTTACCGTCATTCCCTACGAAGAATTATAGAAGGACAAACCTCCGGATTCTCCCCTAAATCTAAACTCGGAGGTCCTGGATAACTATTCGGGGGCCTCTTGGGCTTCGAAAAGACTAGAAAGGGGGACTGTTTCTCTCAGCGGGCAGGTCTCACCTCTACATTCTTGCTATAGGGTTCAGGGCTCAGGGTTTACGGCTTATTTAGTTTAGGGGTGCATCTGAGTTCTGGTGCTGTGGGCGGGGGGCAGGGGGGGGGGGGGGGGGGGGGGGGGGGGGGGGGGGGGGGGGGGGGGGGGGGGGCCACGCTACAAGGAGCCGTGTCATACAGGGACGGATAATGGACAGTGAGGGGGATGCCCATGTAGCACTAAACCCTAACCCCTCCATAGCCCTAATGCAAACCTCAACCCCTGAATCGCTTGAGTCCCCCTTGGTGCCCTGAAGCCCTTGAACCCCTGCAGCAAGCTAGCCATGTGAAACCCTAGAACCGGAAACACCTATAAAACACTAAACCCCTCAACCCCTGAGTTAAGCCCTGAGAAGAAATTCAGCCCAGGGCCCAGGGCCTTTCGCTGTATCCGTTCCTTGACAGGCAAGTAAAGCCTATAGGAGGGATATGAGGGGCTTTGGGGTTTGGGTGCAATCAAAGAGGGTTTACGGTTTAGGGTCCAAGGTTTAGGATCTTCAAGAAAGCAACCATAAGGTCCAACGTACAAACTTCTCGAACGCTCAACCCATACGCGCCTTGGAACGTTAAACTTAACCGTCCAACCCTAAACCCTACAGCAAACCCTAATCCCCCCTAAGCGCTAAACTATACCCTAAACCCTAATCCCCATAAACCCTAAGCACTAAACCCTAAACCCCAATCCCCGTAAACCGTACTCCCCATGAGTCCTACCGCACACAGCTGGGTACTGGAGTGAAGCAGTACAAGTGTGTGTGTGTGGGTTTAGGAAGTTACGGAGGTTTGCTAGGGTGGGGTTTCGGGATTCGGGTGCAGAATGGCTCTCTTGGGTTAAGGTTTACGGTTTAGGGTGGTGTAGGGTTTTTGGTTAAGGGTTTAGGTCCTAGAGGGTTTCCCTGTCGGTGCAATTCCTGCAGGCGCGCGGCGCGAGAGGGCATTGAGGCCGAGCCGTCCCATCCTGTCACAGCGAGGCTTCTTCGGGCCAAGGCCGTCTTGGAACCTAAAACTCATGGAACCTAAGCCCCATTAACCCCTCAAGCGGCTAGATGCCAACAGAGAGAGAGGGGAAGGCCTAGGGGTTCGAAGAAGTGTTTCAGGGTTTTAGGGTTTGGGGTTTGGGGTTTAGGGTGTAGGGAGGGTTTCGGGTGGCTGCAAAAACCATGTAAGGGTTGAGTGGGATCCACTTAGATCTTGCCAGGAGAATCCGCCCAAACCCCAGACCCACAAATCTGAGGGCTGGGGGTCTTCGGGGCTTCGAGTCTTGGTTTAGGGTTTAGGGTTAGGGATTTGGACACGAAGCACATTCAGGCGGCCTGAGTTCTCCCAAGGACGCAATGGTCGATGCAGGCATTGTAGCCTCCCGCAGGGCTGATCGGTTCAGGGTGTAGGGTTTAGGGTGTGAGGTGAAGGGGAAACCTAAAAACCCCAGATTCCCCACATAGCCTGACTACCCTGACTAAATACTCCAAAAGCCCTTCACCCAAAATGCCGCCTAAACCCTAGATTCCCCACGTAGCCTGAATACCCGGAATGAATACTCCAAATACTGTCGAAAGCCTTAAAAATCATCCCCGAAGGGTTAAACATCCCAAATGCAGCCTGGCTGACTGCCCTACATACCCCACATCAATTGAAAACCCTCCATGCCACGCAAGTACCCGGGAATGTATATATATATATATATCCTGAACCCTACATCCTACACTCCAAGCCCAAAACCCTAGACCCTAAACCCTAAACCCTAATCCCTAATCCCTAATCCCTAATCCCTAAACTCCAAGTCCAGGGCCAAGGGGCAGGCTTTCCGCTCTTCGGGTGGTAGCGGCTTCTCCTCGGCAACTGCTGACTTGGAACTGCTAGGGCACAGTAACTCCAGAAATGCAACGTACACATGTACATAGGAAGAAACCTCTATGTATCTATGTGTATACGCGTAAACATATATATATATATGTATACATACATACTTACATACATACATGCATACATACACACATACATACATGTATATGTTACACATCAGAGTTGTAAACAAACCCTAAACCGTACACCCGACCCGAAACCCCAAACCCTAAACCCTAAACCCTAAACCCTAAACCCTAAACCCCAAACCCCAAACCCCCTTTTCTAAAAGAGAAAAACAGAAAAAGCCCAGCAGCAGAGGGCCGATCCAGCACGTACTGCTCGCGACAGCTGTCCATGCACTGGTCCACCTCGGGGCTTCTCTAAGGTTCAGGGTTTAGGGTTTGGGGTTTAGGGTTTAGGGTTTAGGGTTTAGGGTTTAGGGTTTAGGGTTTGGGGTTTGGGGTTTAGGGTTTAGGGTTTGGGGTTTGGGGTTTAGGGTTTAGGGTTTAGGGTTTGGGGTTTGGGGTTTAGGGTTTGGGGTTTAGGGTTTGGGGTTTGGGGTTTGGGGCTTAGGGTTTGGGGTTCAGGGCGTCAATGGGGCATACGCACGTGTCTTTCGTTTCGGCGCCAGCGGCCTTTGCACACGTGACCCCAGACTGCAGGGCTTCAATGGCAGCCATTCATCCTGCAAAGTCGAAAACAAACTTGCTGCATTGATGGAGGCAGCCTCAACCTGATAAAACCTAAACCCTAAAACCCTAAAACCCTAAACCCTAAACCCTAAACCCTAAACCCTAAACCCTAAACCCTAAACCCTAAACCTGCAGTCACCGCCCAAGGCAGGGGTGCATACACGATGATACGCCTGGACGGGAGACTTTCCAGGTTTCGTGTGGCCTGAGCTTCCTTACCGAAAATTCCATAGGAGCCCTTATCGGCACTCACCAAAGTGCTAACTTCCCTCAGCACTAAACCGTAAACCAGCCAAACCCCAGACCTTTTTTTGTGGTTCGGGCTTGGGGTATAATCTTCTTGCGCCTACTTCGGGTTGAGAACATAGAGGTTTCAGGAGGGATTGACATCTTTTTTGATTTACGAAAAGGCTAGCGGGTCAGAGTTTCAAGGTCTAGGGGCTGAGCGCTGAGAGGTTGAAGGGTGCGCAGTTCAGGGTTTAAGTTTAGGCGTTTTGGCTTAGGGTGCTGACCACAAGGCATCCAAACCCTAAACCCCAAGCCCCCATAAGCCCCCTAACCCCTGAATCCTGAACTCTGACCCCCTAAACCCGAAACCAGACCCCTAGCCAACCACCAAGCATGGAGCCCAGGCGCTGTCTCTTGTTCACAGGCACGAGACTCGTCCTTCGTAAGTTCCTCAATGCGTGGCCCCCTTTGGTTAGGGTTTAGGGCTTCGGGCTTAGGGTTTAAGGTTATTACCTAAGGCAACCCCCGAGAATCTACGACCTATTTCAGAGGAGGTTTGGGAAACCTAATCTGGGCCCAAACCCTAAACTCTAAACCATACACCCTTAAGGTCTCAAGGTTTCGGCGGTTGCGCGCTTACCGTCGCAGAGTTCCGGGCTAAGCATTGACACCCCTACACCTCTTAATCCTGACTTTCCCTGGCCTCTAAAAGCCCCAAACTTAGGCAAACTTGGAGTTTAGGGTGGCTGGTTGAGGTTGACCATGGTGACCCCTAAACCCCCTACAACCCTACAACCTACAACCTATAACCCTAAACCCCAAACCCCAAACCCCAAACCCTAAACCCCAAACCCTAAACCCTAAACCCCCTACAACCATACACCCCTGAAACCTAAAGGGCCCCCCGGACCTTCCCACCTAGGCTCAAAAACCGAACAACACATCGACTCTAGTTCCTTGAGCCCTAACCCTAAACCCTAACCCTAAACCCTAAACCCTAAGCCCTAAACCCTAAACCCTAAGCCCTAAGCCCTAAACCCTAAACCCTGAACTGAGTCTTCAAGCTTCGGGCTTTAGCGAGCCTTGGGAAGTAGCACCTTAGGGTTAAGGGCTTTAAGAGTTTAAGCGCTTTACTGCTTTAGGGTTTAGAGTGTTGGGATGTTGGGTTTAGGGCTTTTGGTCCCTAAACCCTAAACCCTAAACCCTAAACCCTAAGCCCTAAACCCTAAACCCTAAACCCCAAACCCTAAACCCAAAACCCTAAACCCTTCTTGCCTTGTCCTGCTGCCCCATGTCAAACATGCGAGCGCGCGTGCAGAGACCCTGTTGCTTCGTTGGTGCGTTGGCATGCCGCCACAAGGGTTTAGGGTTTAGGGTGTAGGGTTTAGGGTTTGGGGTTTAGGGTGTAGGGTTTAGGGTTTAGGGTTTAGGGTGTAGGGTTTAGGGTTCAGGGTTTAGGGTTTAGGGTTTTGGTTTTTTAGGGTTTAGGGTTGGGGGAGCACAGGGCACGTGGCGGCATGGTCTCTAATCTTGGAAGTCACGTCAAGAATGCCACGCGCGAACGCAAACCCGAGCGCGCAAAGCGAACTCAAAACGCGAGCTGTGCAAAGACGCACGTGCGAGCACATGGCCGGGTCCAGCATTTGAAAGGCGCCGGCGGTGCCCACACCCCGTAAAAGCTCAGACGGGGTCACCTCGATCTGACTTCCCGAAGCGCGGTCAATGAACTCCACGCAGGTGGGGCACCCACGCCACCTTCCCTCTACTTGGAGGTTCATGGTACTTATTACCAATTATAGCTGTGCTTACAACCCACTTATAGGCCCCTTAAGGTGCCCTAAGAAGATTAGAACTGTACTTAAACTCGTTAATAAGTACCATGAACCTCCAAGTAAGTACCCTGCACCTCCCATCCCCTTCTTCAAGCTACTAGAAGACTCCTTGTGCATGCTAGCACCACAAGGCTTGGCTGCCACATGTCTTAGAGCTTCGATATTCACAGGATGCATAGCAACTTGTAGTATTGTATCTGAGGATAAGGCAGCAGATCCAAGACTCCAAACAGGACCTTAAGACACATACTGCCGCACCAGCGCAATGGCAATTTCCCCGCCCCCACTGCGCTTAACCAACCCACCCACCCACCCACCCACCCACCCCAACTAGTACTAAGTCTTTCCATTCGAGCAGATTGTCGTACACTCAGAACGTGTAAACCCTAAACTCTGATATTGAGAGAGGGGGCGAAAAGTCTTGCTCAAAACCCCACCGATAACGAAAAAAGAGGAACCGCGACTGAGGCCGGAGGGGGGGGTGAACGCTCCCTCCAAACCCACTCTGCTGAGGTCTGTACCACTCTGCAGGTCTTTGGGAACTCATCCAAGGCGAAGTCCTTACGTTTAGGGTTGTAGGGCTTGGGGCGTTAGGGTTTTTGGGTTTAGGGTTTACGGCCCCCAGAAAACTAAGACCCTATACTAACGTAGCCAAGTACCCTAAAATGCCCTAAGTGCCTCATCATATTCTTCTTCTTCTTCTTCTTCTTATTCTTCTTCTTCTTCATCGTCATCACCGTCATCATCACCATCATCGCATCACGCCGCATTCGTCTTCATACCTGCAATACCTTTGCCCCTTAGTTGAAAGATACCAAGCTCTAAGCTTACCCTTAGTTGACACATACCAATGGCCACAAACCCTAAACCCTAAACCCTAAGCCTGAAGGCTCTCAAACCGACAAGGCGAAAGCCCTCCCAAGGCCCTGCGCGCGACTTGACACAGCATGCCGAAACATTCAAGAAGCATGTTGGCTCCGTGTTTAGGGTTTAGGGTTGAGGGTTGAGGGTTTAGGGTTTAGGGTTTAGGGTTTAGGGAATCTGGTTTGAGACTCCAACGCACAAACCCCCACCCCCCAGGTCACCGCTCCTCTTGCTCTTCCTTCTCGCGGTCCGCCGACGGCTCGTGAGTGTCCTTGGGTTCAGGGTTCAGGGTTCAGGGTTCAGGGTTCAGGGTTCAGGGTTCAGGGTTTAGGGTTTAGGGTTTAGGGTCTAGGGTCTAGGGTTTAGGGCTTCTTGGGTTTATCCAGAAAGATGAAAAAACTGCAAAAATGATTTCAACAGTGACCCAGTCTAGGGAATGATTCGGGACTGGGACTGTGCGCTTTGGCCTGTATGTTTCTGCGAGGTGCCCATAAGCCAGAACAACCCAAAGCATTTAGGGTTTCTGGTCTACGGTTTTGAAGGCCTTGGGGGCCGCAAACCTTGTACCCTAAACCCTAAACCCTAAAACCCTCAACCCTAAACGCTAAGCCCTGAGCCGCCCCTAAACTGGGGTCTAGAGCTCAGGACAGGTGTCGAGGTTCGGAGCTCTTGGGGATGATTCAGAGACTTGCAGGGCTAGTGCTTCGGATGTTGGATTTAGGGTTACGGTTTAGGGTTCAGGGCTTAGGCTTTGGGGTTTGGGGTTTGGGGTTTAGGGTTTAGGGCTTAGGGTTTAGGGTCTGGGTCCCTGAACCCCCCCCCCAAAGTCCCCCCAAATTCACCCGGAGCCTTACCCCACCCTGATCCCCGGCCTCGCCGGCGTCCTCGTCAACCTTGTCGCCTCAGAGCAGGAGGGCTTGGTTTAGGGTTTTTTGGGTCTTGGGTTTTAGGTTTAGGGTTTAGGGTTTAGGGTTTAGGGTTTAGGGTTTAGGGTTTAGGGTTTGGGTTTAGGGTTTAGGGTTTAGGGTCTAGGGGTCTAGGGTCTAGGGTTCCAAGTATGGGCCCTTTATTGGGGTCCCTTGTTATATAACCGTTATATACACTGTACATAATAAGGGCCATACTTCGGATCCCTATACCCCCCTCCAGATCAGTCTAGCAACAGACACTAAACCCTTCAAACCCTAAACCCTAAACCCTTCAAACAGACCCCCCCGGTTCAACCCCCCTCCCACCCGCCACAAAGTCGCCAAGGTGCCGATGTAGCCGAAGGAGGTCTGCGTGGGACGCCTGCAGCTGCGCATGTTTAGGTTAAGGTCTGATACCCTAAACCCTAAACGCGACACCCTTAACCCTAAACCCGTAACCCTGAACCCTAAACCCTGAACCCTAAACCCTGATGGCTTCTCAGGAATCAGGGCTGAAGGCTTATGGGAATTTCAGACTTTAGGGCTTTTGGGGCTCTAGGGGCTCTCGTGGCTTCATCTGCACCATTGTTTGGGGTACTATTTCAATATGATCATGTTCGTTCATTCTTGGGTTGAAGTATCCATACATAGAAAGGTAACGTGATTTACAACAATGACCCAGTCATGGCGCTGTTAGGTATGCGCTGGTTTGCATCGCACCTACTTGGAGGTTCATGGTATTATTATATAAGCATGTATAACTGTTCTTCTAACTGTACTTCTAGCCACATAAGGGCCCTTGAGGGGCTTATAAGTGGGATATAAGTACAGTTATAATTGGTTAGTAAGTACCATGAACCTCTAAGTATGGGCTTGTGAGGCTGCAGCACACCGGGGGAAGCACCCGCGAGGCTCCTTGCCCCGAAGCCCCACGCCCCCCTAAACCCTAAACCCTAAAACCTAAAACCCTAAACCCTAAACCCTAAAACCTAAAACCTTAAACCCTAAACCCTAAACCCTAAACCCTAAACCCTAAACCCTAAAACCTGAAACCCTAAACCCTAAACCCTAATCCCTAAATACCTCTGCAAAAGCTAGGTAAACGGAAGGCCAAGGCTCGCCAATGGTTGTAAGGAACCCCTTGCTACACCCACACAAACTTTAGAGTAAACCCTGCTTCATATGGCCACTTCTCGAAAATCTGGTCCTTTTTAGGGGTTCCTTGTTACAAGGCGGCCCCGAATCGCTTGGGTACCCAAGAAGGGATGATGTAGAGAACTGACCATATGGGGGTTTACGACAATAAGCCTAGAATAGACCCCAAGTAGTATTCCCTCATAACAAGGACCCCAAGAAGATACCCTTATGTTCGGTCACCTTAACTCTAAACCCTAAACCCTAAACCCCAAACCCCAAACCCTAAAACCCTAATATCGGTTGGGGTTAGGGTACACTCAGTGCCCTGTCAGTTCTGAGAACGCCTGGCGAAGATGACCCTAAACCCTAAACCCCACACCCTAAACCCTAAACCCTAAACCCTAATCCCTAAACCCTAAACCCTAAACAACCTTCTGAGAACGCCTGGCGAAGATGAAGTCTGCTGCAGCGACGCCTCGCTGGCGGGGAGCAGACCATGCCTGGCCCAAGGGTTTAGGGTTTAGGGTTTAGGGTTTGGGGTTTGGGGTTTAGGGTTTAGGGTTTAGGGTTTGGGGTTTGGGGTTTAGGGTTTGGGGTTAAGGGTGTGGGGTTTGGGGTTTAGGCTTTAGGGTTTAGGGTTTGGGGTTTGGGGTTTAGGGTTTGGGGTTTGGGGTTTGGGGTTTAGGGTTTGGGGTTTAGGGGTTTGGGGTTTAGGGTTTGGGGTTTGGGGTTTGGGGTTTGGGGTTTTGGGGTTTAGGGGTTTAGGGGTTTAGGGGTTTAGGGGTTTAGGGGTTTAGGGGTTTGGGGTTTGGGGTTTGGGGTTTGGGGTTTGGGATCTTGAAACTGAGTATATATGCACGTGAAATATTAAAGGCTACCTCAGAGAGTGAGGGGTTCCTGAGAAATATGGGAGCTAGGGAGTTAGGTGCATCGCCCCTCCAAGGGCTATATATTTGAAAGGTACCTAAACCTCAAACCCTAGACCCAAAACCCAGCACCCCAAAAACACCTAAACCCAAACCCTAAACCCCAAACCCCAAACCCTAAACCCAAAACCCAAAACCCTAAACCCTAACCCCCAAAAGCGTAAACCGCCCTACTTCTCGGCAAGGGGCGTGCATGAAGTCGATGGTGGCATCCCAACCACCTCGGGATCTGGGTTTTAGGGTTTTGGGTTGTGAGTTTAGGGCTTAGGGTTTGGGGTTTGGGGTTTGGGGTTTGGGGTTTGGGGTTTTGAGTTTAAGGTCTAGGGTTTAAGGTTTAGGGTTTAGGGTTGGGATGTTCCCCCCTTATACTAACAGTCCTTAGTAGGGACTATAATAGGGAGTACTAGAATCCCTATTAAGGACTGTTAGTCTAAGGAGTTTAGCTAGGGCTTGAGGTCTGGGATTCGGGGAGCGTACTGAAGGAGCCAAATTCATGACTAGTACCTCATCTCTCGTGTCACAGACTAATTCCCAAAATAGCCATTCCAATGACATAAGCGCCATACATGAGGGATTTTGAGGTTTAGGGCTCAACTTTTAGGGAGGGTTCAGGAGACCACATGCGGGGCTTCAGGTTTAGGGTTTGAGGGTTCAAGGTCTTAGCCAGCTTAGTGCCTAAGAGCTTGAAGAACACTCGTACCTTAATCCCTAAGCTCTAAGCCCTAAACCCTGAACCCTGAACCCTAAACCCTAAACCGGCTCGCGCTGATCGGGCATTAATGAAAAATGGTCAGGGTTCAAGGCTTCAAACCTTAGGGTCAGGGGTTGAGGGTTCCGAGAATTGCTGCTTATCAGGGCTCCACTGGTATGCGAACTTCGGGACTAATCCAGTGAACCCCTGCCCCAAACCCTAAACCAAACCCTAAACCCCAAACCCTAAACCCCAAACCCCAAACCCTATACCCCAAACCCGACACCCTAAACCCCAAAACCCAAAGCCACGCCGCCGCACTGCGCGCGCGGTCGCAGGGGGGCATCCAGGAGGAGGCGGAGCGACCCAGGCATGGCTTTGCAAAGCTTAGGGGCTCAGGGGTTTAGGGTTTAGGGTTTAGGGTTCAGGGTTTAGGGTGTAGGGTGTAGGGTTTAGGGTTTAGTGTTTGGGGTTTAGGGTTTAGGGTTTAGGGTTTCGGGTTTCGGGTTTGGGGTGGAGGTTTGTCGGTTTCAGGGGTTTAGGGTTCAGGGTTTAGGGTTAAGGCTTGGGGTGAGGGGCAGGAAGGGGGGAGGGGGGGGGGGCGGCCGGATGCTGAAGCTGGTTTCTGCTTCGAAAAGTTTGGGTCGGGTTAGGCTTTTGGGTTCAGAGCTTGGGGTGGGGCTTGAATTTATGGTTTAAGGCGCTTGAATTTGTGGTTTAAGGCTTGGGGTTTTGGGTCTGAAGGGTGTGAGGCTTTCGGTTTTGGGCTTAGGGCTTTGGAGTTAAGGGTGTTGTGGTTGAGCCGTCAGGGCCTGTCATCTAAAGCGTTGCGTTGCGTCGGAGGTCATTCGCAGTGCACCTGCTACGACCTTTGCCAAATTTTGCTGCGGGGCCCGAAGCCACAGACCCTGCGACCCTCCCCACACACAAAAAAAACTAAACCCTAAAACCCTTAAGCACCCTAAACCCTAAGCCAGAAAATCCTGAAGCCAAACACCCCCGAACCTTGTAAAGATCCCAAACCTGTGGGCCCCAATCGACCTCGGACCCCGAAGCCCAGAAACTTCCTCAGGTATATATATATATATATGAGGCAGGAACCTTTACGTATGATTTGACATAGGTCTTTTGTTTATATACAATGGACTATTTAAACCCTAATCTCTTTGGCCAGACACTTTCTGTTGCTGGCTCCTCCTGCCACAAAAGCAGAAGCATTTAAACCTTTGGAAGCTATTATAACTACTACATATTTAAACTTCAGCAGTTCAACCCTTGTTTTTTTTGAGAGAAAGGCAGTAACCACAGAATTGACGAGATTTCGGGCTTAGGGTAATGGACGGAAGGTTTCTACAAAGAAAGGGTCTAACCGAGTCTAACCACAGAACTTGACGAATTTGGTGTGTAGGGTTTAGCCGAAGGCTTTTGAAGAGAAAGGGTCTAACCGACGCGCTTTTCTATACCGTATTGTTTTTACAAAACCCACAGAAGCTACCTGAAACTAAATTGCACAACGTTCGTTTCGGTTGCTTCTTTATGTTTGCTGTCTTTGTTGAATAAGTTGTTCTTTCCGTAGACCTTGCGCTATTTCTCTTTTCTCAATGCATTTTGTTTTGTTGTTGCAGAACAACAAACTCTAATCGAAACTAAGTTGCTCAACTTCAATTCCTTTTTTTCTCTCTCTGAAAATATGGTGGTTTCCATAGCCTGTGCTGCTGTTCAATGCATTTTGTTTTGTTATTGTAGTATGAGCCACAGAATTCAATCGAAAGTCATGTGTCTAGGTCATCTGAAAGCTCTTTTATCTCTGTGTAGGTAATGAGTGCCCTTGCCTCTTCTGAAAAGGGTCCTCCAAGGGCTCCCCTCTCTCCTTCTTCTTTTTTGGGGAATGACAGAGCTCCTGATTTACACCTTATGAAAAAGCCTTTCTCCTACTTGAAGAAGTGTTTCCTAGAAAGAGATAGAGGAGATCTTCCATTTCCTCGAGAGACAGATCTTTCATTGAAAACAAACACAGGAGGACTTTCATGTCCCATTAAGAGAGAGAGGAGCTCTCTCCTGCTGCATTAAAAGATAGAGGACATCGTTCGTGTCCAGTTTTCATTTCCTATAAAGGAGAGGGGGGAGGGGGAGGGGGGGGGGTGGCCGGCTTAAATAGGGTTTATTTGGAAGCTGAGGGTCGTGTTGTGGTGTGGTAGATAGAAAGGAAAGGGCATGAGAAAGTTGCTAGAGGAGCTCTTCAATTCCCTTCCTTATCTCCTGTGCTCTTTTCCTTCTTATTGCAACAGGAGAAGACAGGAAAAGGGCTTCCATTCCCATCTTGTTCTTCCTTTCTTGTGTTTTTGTCATTTAGAGAGGAACAGGAGAAGAGGAGGGAGAGAGAAGGAGAGAGGAGAGATACAGGGAATCCAACTTCAATGGAATAGCAAAGAAAAGAATAGAAGAGAGATGAATAGAGAAGAGGGAGAGACAAAACAAGGCGCTGAGAAGATGGCACTCTTCTTTATCGTTCCTCCCTCCCTTATCTCTCCCTTCCCTCTTTCTTTTCGAAATAAGAACAACTAAACAGGAAGAATTATGCAAAGGAGAACAGTAAGAAAAAAGAGCAGAAGAGATAGGCCGAGAAGAGGGATATGATGAAGTACGGCAAGGTCCACGCGCAAGGAGTCACCCTCTGCCTTACCTTCCACTGCTTTATCATGCAAGTTCCTTTCTTGTGTTTTATCAGTTAAAAGAAACTAGAAGGAGAGAAGGGAAAGGGACGTGAGAGGGGAGAGAGATAGCAAGGAGGCCACTTATTTTTCTGGAAGGGTACTGAACAGAAGAGAGGAGACAAGAAACAAGGAGACGGAGGAACGCAACAAGGCACAAAGGAGATGGCACTCTTCTTTATCTGTAATCTCTCCCTTCTTTGTCTCTCCCTTTTCCCTCTATAATTAAACAAGACAAGACTATTCTTGCTCTTCGCAGATAGGTGCCCCCTCTCCTCTTCAGGAAGCCCCCTTGCCCTCATTTTGCTTGCTTTCTGAAACGACAAGGAAGCAACACATAGAACGAGAGGAAAGGTGGAGCTCTTCAATTTGTTTCCCTATCTCTTTTTTCTTTTCTTTTTTCATTCAAAAAGGCAAAGAAGCTTCCTTTTGTGTGTTTTTGAGATTTAAAGGAGAACAAGAGAAGAGAAGAGAGAGAGAGAGAGAGAGAGAGAGAGAGAGAGAGAGAGAGAGAAAGGAGAGAGAAAGGAGAGAGAAAGGAGAGAGGAGAGATCAAAAGTAATGCAACTCTAATGGGAAGAGCAATGACAAGAATGGAAGAGAAATGAAGGCAGGCGAGGGAGGCGCAAAAATCAGGCAAAGAGAAGACGGTGCTCGTTTTCATCTTTCCTCTGTTTCTTACTTTTCTCTTCTCTTGTTCATGTCCGTTAGAAAGAAAAGACAAAAGGAAGAACAATTAATGAACATGTAAGCAAACCCAGCTGATGCTCATGATTTCTCCCTCTCTCTCTCTCCCTATATATGAGCGATGGAACGGGTGTCCTGTTTGATCGTTTTCTGCATCTTCAAGCGAGGAAAAGGGACCCCACAAGAAAGCACTTAGGGTGTCCCTTTTGCTCGTTTGAAGACACAGCAAGCGATTAAAAGGGACGCCCGTTTTGGGTTGGCAGCAAGCCCAACTGATGCTCATGATTTTTCTCTCTCCCCATATATGGGCGATGGAACGGGTGTCTTTTTGGATCGTTTTCTGCATCTTCAAGCGAGGAAAAGGGACACCACAAGGAAACACTTAGTCAGGGTGTCCCTTTTGCTCGTTTGAAGACACAGAAGGCGATTAAAAGGGATGCCCATTTTGGATCGGCAGCAAACCCAGCTGATGCTCATGATTCTCTCTTCTCTCTCTCTCTCTCTCTCTCTCTCTCTCTCTCTCTCTCTCTCTCTCTCTCTCTCTCTCTCGCTCTCTCTCTCTCTCTCTCTCTCTCTCTCTCTCTCTCTATATGGGCGATGGAACGGGTGTCCTTCCTGATAGTTTTCTGCATCTTCAAGGGAGAAAGAAGGGCACCACCCAAGAAAGAATAGTAACATCAGATGTAGGGAGGGAAATTGAAGGGCTCCTCTCTTTACTTAGTCATTCCCTTTCCTCTCTTCTTATCTGTTGTTTTCTTCGCTTAAAAAAGCAAAGTAAGGGAAAGGATATTTCCTGAAGAGGAGGGAGGGCACCTATCTGTAAGGAGCAACCGTTTAGAGGGGAGCAGGAGAAGAGGAGGAAGAGAGAAGGAGAGAGGAGAGATACAGGGAACCCAACTTCAATGGAATAGCAAAGAAAAGAATAGAAGAGAGATGAATAGAGAAGAGGGAGAGACAGAACAAGGCGCTGAGAAGACGGCGCTCTTCTTTATCTTTCCTCCCTCCCTTATCTCTCCCTTCCCTCTTTCTTTTCGAAATAAGAACAACTAAACAGGAAGAATTATGAACAGGAGAACAGTAAGAAAAAAGAGCAGAAGAGATAGGCCGAGAAGAGGGATATGATGAAGTACGGCAAGGTCCACGCGCAAGGAGTCACCCTCGGTTTACCTTCCACTGCTTTATCACGCAAGTTCCTTTCTTGTGTTTTATCGGTTAAAAGAAACTAGAAGGAGAGAAGGGAAAGGGAAGTGAGAGAGGAGAGAGATAGCAAGGAGGCCATTTTTCTGGAGGCGTGCTGCCGTGTTTGAAGAAAGCAGGGCGGTTCAACAGTACCAAATTTTCAAGACAACCTCTAAGAAAATTTGGTACTGTTGAACGCCTTGTTTTAAAGGAAACAGGGCGGCTCCGTTGCCTCTTAAAGGAATGAGATACTTTTTTCGAGAATGAGAAAGTGCCGTTTCCACTTTCATAGGAAAGGAAAGAGAAGCGATATGAAGCAAGCTTCTCCGCCTCTTAAAGGAATGAGGTACTATTTATCTGAATAGGAAATGAGAAAGTTCCTTTTCCACTTTCAATTGGAAAAGAAAGAGAAGCGATTCTGCGGCTCGGAATTCCTCTACCTGGTCCCTACCTTGTAGCTCCTCTACTTACGACATCTTGGCATTAGCTGGCAAAAAAGGCAACCGGACTGAGATGAATAGAGCATGAGAAAGTTCGTTTCCACTTTCAATCGGAAAGGAAAGGGAAACGATTCTGGAACTCGGAATTCCTCTACCTGGTCTGTACCTTGTAGCTACTCTGCTTCTTGGTATTAAATGAAGAGCGCCATCGCTGTTTAACAAGACATGAAGAGTCCCTCAAAGCATGACAAACCCCCTCCAGTCCTCAGGAAGAAAAAAGACAGCTCCTTTATCGCTTCATGCCCTGTAAGTCCTAATCGGATAGGGATCCATGAAGAGTTCGTCTAGCTGTTAACAGAGGCACCAATCTATTTCCCAATAGGAAAGGAGCATGACAAAGCGAACGAAGACATAAAGCCAAAAGCCCCTGTACTTCGTAATCGGAGAGGGGAACGGGAGAGCGTGACAGAGCTTTTGCCTCAAAAGCAGCTCCTCTACCTCTTATAAAGGAATGCGACACGAGAAAGTTCCCTTTCCACTTATATTAATGGGAAAGGAATGAGAAACGATTCTGGAACTCGGAATTCCTCTACATGGTCTCTGCTTTGTAGCTCCTCTACTTCCTAGTAGTTACTAAATGAAAAAGCTCCTTCTCCGTCTAACTTAAAACATTAAGATTTCCTCCAGCTGTTAACATGTTAACATAGGCAATGTATTTCCCACTGAAAGAAGCATGACAAACCCCTCCCTTACCCAGTAAGAATGAAGACATAAAGCCAAACGCCCCTTTACCTTGTAACCGGCTAAGGAATGGGAGAGCGTGACAGAGCTTTTGCCTCCTTAAACGGGAACGAAGAGAACGCCTCTACCTCAAAGGAATGAGATACTCTTCTCTGATTATGCCATGAGAAAGTTCCTTTTCTTTTAATGGGAAAGGACAGAGAAGTGACTCTAGAAACTCGGAATTCCCCTACCTTGTATATAGCTCCTCCACTTCTTGGTATTCAACGGAAGTTTAACTAGATTTTGTCCGTCTTCTATTCGGAGAAATCACGAGAAAACACAATGGCCACACTCTGGTGTGATCTACTCGCTGCCTTTTTACAAAAGGAGGCACGTAGATCGCACCAGACGTCCGTCCTCTGTTTGGAGAAATCACGAGAAAACGCGACTGCAAAAATCTCGCGCGACCGACTCACTGCCTTTTCTACAAAAGCAGAAGCATTTAAACCTTTGCAAGCTATTATAACTATTACATATGTAAACTTCAACAGTTCAACCCGTGTTTTTTTTGAGAGAAAGGCAGTAACCACAGAATTGACGAGATTTCGGGCCTAGGGTAATGGACGGAAGGTTTCTACAAAGAAAGGGTCTAACCGAGTCTAACCACAGAACTTGACGAATTTGGTGTGTAGGGTTTAGCCGAAGGTTTTTGAAGAGAAAGGGTCTAACCGACGCGCTTTTCTATACCGTATTGTTTTTACAAAACCCACAGAAGCTACCTGAAACTAAATTGCACAACGTTCGTTTCGGTTGCTTCTTTATGTTTGCTGTCTTTGTTGAATAAGTTGTTCTTTCCGTAGACCTTGCGCTATTTCTCTTTTCTCAATGCATTTTGTTTTGTTGTTGCAGAACCACAAACTCTAATCGAAACTAAGTTGATCAACTTCAATTCCTTTTTTCTCTGAAAAAATGGTGTTTTCAATAGCCTTGTGCTGCTGTTCAATGCGTTTTGTTTTGTTATTGTAGTATGAGCCACAGAATTCAATCAAAAGTCATGTGTCTAGGTCATGTGAAAGCTCTTTTATCTCTGTGTAGGTAATGAATGCCCTTGCCTCTTCTGAAAAGGGGTCCTCCAAGGGAATGACAGAGCTCCTTATTTACACCTTATGAAAAAGCCTTTCTCCTACTTGAAGAAGTGTTTACTAGAAAGAGATAGAGGAGATCTTCCATTTCCTCGAGAGACAGATCTTTCATTGAAAACGAATACAGGAGGACTTTCATGTCCCAGTAGGAGAGAGAGGACATCGTTCATGTCCAGTTTTCATTTCCTATAAAGGAGAGGGGGGAGGGCCGGGGGGGGGGGGGTGGGTGGCTCAAATAGGGTTTATTTGGAAGCTAAGGCTCGGGTTTTGCCCATGGCAAAGAGAAGATGGTATTCGTCTTCATCTTTCCTATCCTTCTTGTCTTTCTTCTCTCTTGTTCGTTTCCCTTTGAAACAAAAACCCAAAGGAAGAACAATGAAAATGAAAGGAACTCGCTTTCTTTTTCCGTTTGGGAACAATGAAAAGAACCGAGGAGATAAGGCGAGAGGAGGCATATGCTGAAGCATGGAGAGGGGCCACGGGCAAGCAGCTAACCCCGCTCACGTTCCCAACCATTGAAAAAGGATAAGAAAGGACAAGGGCCTCCATTCCCCTCTTATGTTTTCCTTGTGCTTTTTGTCGTTGAAGAGGACGGAGAGAGAAGGAGGAGGAGAAATAGACAGGATCGCATTTTTAATGGGAAGAGCAAAGACAACAATGGAGGAGAGATGAATAAAGGATAAGGAAAGACAAAACAAGGCACAGAGAAGATGGGACTCTTCTTTATCGATCCTCTCTCCCTTATCTCTCCCTTCCCTTTTTCTTCTTGAAATAAGGAAAACAAAAAGGAAGAATTAAGAGAACAACAAAGGAGAAGGGTAAGGAAAGGAAGCCGAGAAAAGGGATATGATGAAGTACGGCAAGGTCCACGCGCAAGAAGTCACCCTCTGCTTACCTTTCCCCTGCTTTATCATACAAGTTCCTTTCTTGTTTTCTAATCAGTTAAAAGGTAATAGATGGAGAGAGGGGAAAGGGAAGTGAGAGAGTAGAGATCACAAGGATGCCTTTGTTCTGGAAGCGTACTGCAAGGAATAGAAGAGACAAGAGGCAAGGGGAGGGACGGACAAAACAAGGCGCAAGAAGATGGCATTCCTCTATATCTATCATCTCTCCCCTGTCCCTTTTGAATGAGAAAAAAACCTTTCTTGCTCTTCACAGATAGGTGTCATCCCTCCTCTTCAGGAAATCCCCTTTCCCTTATTTTGCTTTTTGAAGCGAATAAGAACAAGAACAGGTAGGAAGAGAGGAAAGGGAAATAATAAGTAAAGAGAGGAGCCCTTCAACCCCCCTCCCTGTCTCTTATGTTCTTTTCCTTCTTGGGGGGTATCGTTCTTTCTCCTTTGAAGATGCAGAAGACGATTGAAAAGGACACCCGTTCCATCGCCCCTATATATAGAGAGAGACATCATGAGCATCAGCTGGGTTTGCTGCCAATCCAAAACGGTGTCCCTTTAATCGCTTTCTGTGTGTCAAACGAGCAAAAGGGACACCCCTAAGTGCTTTCTTTTGGGATGTCTTTCTTTTTGCCTTGAAGACACAGCAAACGTAAAAAAGGACGCCTGCTTCCGTCGCGCATAGAGAGAGAGAGATAGAGAGAGACTGAGAATGAATGAGTGAGAGATAGAGATAGGGACAGGGAAAGAGAGCAAGATAAAGAAAGAACGAAAGAAAGAAAGATAGCGACAGGGATACAGACAGAAAGAGAGAGAGAGTTTTCTGTTCGGGGGCATCCTTTTTGCTCGCTTGAAGATGCAGAAAACGATCCAAAGGGACAGCCGTTCCATCGCCCATGGCAAAGAGAAGATGGTACCCGTCTTCATCTTTCCTATCCTTCTCCTCTTTCTTCTCTCTTGTTCGTTTCCCTTTGAAACAAAAACCCAAAGGAAGAACAATGAAAATGAAAGGAACTCGCTTTCTTTTTCCGTTTGGGAACAATCAAAAGAACCGAGGAGATAAGACGAGAGGAGGCATATGCTGAAGCATGGAGAGGGGCCACGGGCAAGCAGCCAACCCCCAACCATTGAAAAAGGATAAGAAAGGCCAGGGGCCTCCATTCTCTTTGTGTTTTTTTCCTTTTCTTGTGTTTTTTGTCTTTGAAGAGGGAGAGAGAAGGAGGAGGAGACATAGACAGGGTTGCATTTTTAACAGGAAGAGCAAAGACAAGAATAGAGAGATGAATAAAGGAGTAGGAAAGACAAAACAAGGCACAGAGAAGATGGGGGACTCTTCTTTATCGATCCTCTCTCCCTTATCTCTCCCTTCCCTTGTTCTTTTCGAAATAAGGAAAACAAAAAGGAATTATGAAAACAGGAGAAGGGTAAGGAGAGGAACAGAAGAGATAGGCCGAGAAGAGGGATATGATGAAGTACGGCAAGGTCCACGCGCAAGGAGTCACCCTCTGCTTACCCTTCCCCTGCTTTATCATACAAGTTCCTTTCTTGTTTTTAATCAGTTAAAAGGTAATAGATGGAGAGAAGGGAAAGGGAAGTGAGAGGAGCGATCACAAGGATGCCATTTTTCTGGAAGCGTACTGCAAGGAATAGAAACAGGAAGCACAGAAGACGCATGAAAAGGACACCCGTTCCATCGCCCCTATATATAGAGTGATATATCATGAGCATCAGCTGGGTTTGCTGCCAATCCAAAATGGTGTGCCTTTAATCGCTTTCTGTGTCTTCAAACGAGCAAAAGGGACACCCCTAAGTGTTATCTTTTGGGATGTCTTTCTTTTTGGCTTGAAGACACAGAAAACGTAAAAAGGACGCCTGCTTCCATCGCACATAGAGAGAGAGAGAGAGAGAGAGAGAGAGAGAGAGAGAGATATAGAGAGAGAGAGAGTGAGACTGGGAATGAATGAGTGAGAGATAGAGATAGGGACAGGGAAAGAGAGCAAGATAAAGAAAGAACGAAAGAAAGAAAGATAGCGACAGGGATACAGACAGAGAGAGAGTGCTTTTGTTCGGGGGCGTCCTTTTTCTCGCTTGAAGATGCAGAAAACGATCCACAGGCACAATCGTTCCATCGCCCATGGCAAAGAGAAGATGGTACTCGTCTTCATCTTTCCTCTCTTTCTCCTCTTTCTTCTCTCTTGTTCGTTTCCCTTTGAAACAAAAACCCAAAGGAAGAACAATGAAAATGAAAGGAACTCGCTTTCTTTTTCCGTTTGGGAACAATGAAAAGAACCGAGGAGATAAGGCGAGAGGAGGCATATGCTGAAGCATGGAGAGGGGCCACGGGCAAGCAGCCAACCCCCAACCATTGAAAAAGGATAAGAAAGGCCAAGGGCCTCCATTCCCTTTGCTTTTTTCCTTTTCTTGTGTTTTTTGTCTTTGAAGAGGAGGGAGAGAGAAGGAGGAGGAGACATAGACAGGGTTGCATTTTTAACAGGAAGAGCAAAGGCAAGAATAGAGAGATGAATAAAGGAGCAGGAAAGACAAAACAAGGCACAGAGAAGATGGGACTCTTCTTTAGCGATCCTCTCTCCCATATCTCTCCCTTCCCTTTTCTTTTCGAAATAAGGACAACAAAAATGACAAAAAAGATGAACCATGAAAAAAGGAGAAGGGTAAGGAAAGGAACAGAAGAGATAGGCCCTTGAAATGGGTCTGAAATTTGCAGTCTCCCAGGAAGAGGGACTTTAAAACCTAGGAAAAATGATTTTTCCAGATTTTAAGGATTTGAAGGAATTTAAAGAGTTTGTGGGGGCGCGGAGCCGTGACTCATTTCAGGCCCTGAGATGAGTCACTGTGTGTGTTGAGGGGGCACGGAGCCGTGACTCATTTCAGGCCCTGAAATGAGTCACTGCTTTCGTTGAGGGGGCACGGAGCCGTGACTCATTTTCCGGGCAAAATTTGGCCAAATCGGGCTGCTCTTCGTTATGCGATGAGAAATGCGCGGCTCGATTTGGCCAAATTTTGCCCGGAGGCTGCCCGGCAAAAATTGGCCAAATCGAACCGCGCCTTTCTGGAGGCC